>CAJVPS010003531.1:0-10082 GCA_910591765.1 Ambispora leptoticha
TTAAATAATAATAATAATAACAACAACAACAATAATAATAATAATAATAATAATAGTAATAACAATAATAATAATAATAACAATAATAAAAATGGCAAAGGAGTTCAATTGGGAGGAAGCGGAGTAGCAGATTTTTCGTTGACAGAGAAAAAAGAGAGCCAAAAAAGTGAACTAAATGGTCACACCCGGTCACAATTAACAAAGACAACAATAATGCAAGGGAAAAAAGTCGGTGAAAGTGAAATGGAAAGTGAGCTGATTGTTACTTCAAAGCTTAAATCGCCATCTGACTTGATACTAACAAGTAATAACGAGAATCATATTACAGAAGACAATAAAAGTTCACCAAAAGAAAAATCACAACAAAAAGCAAACAATAATATTACTATTATTATAACTGCTAATGATAATAACAGTAGTAGTGGTTCTTCGGCTACAACGACTCCCATAGAAGCGAAACCCGAATTAGAAAATACAACGACAATAATATCGAAATCAGAATCAAAGACACCGCCAGATATATCTTCATTGTCGGTTGATGATGCCGATGTTATCTCTGATAATACTTGTCCTCCAATACCATCATTATTACCATCAATCACTTTTGAATCAGAATTACAAACTCAACCTCACCATTCTCCCTTCCCAGATGGTGTTATTAAAACTGGGAAGCGAAAACGAACTAACTCGATGGATCAAGTAGAAATTCCAGTAGAGGAAGTCGAGCAAACAGCTGAAGACACTGGAAATGAAGAAGAAAATACTGCCTTGGCTGATGATGAAGCTGAAGGTTGATATTTTTATTTGTTTTGTCTATAAATGAGATAATTTGGAAATTAGATTAAAGATATAAAAACTCAATAATAATAATATTTCTGCATCGGATGATTATCAACAAAAAAGCGGAAGCAGTACCTAGCGATATAACACGACGTAGAGGTGCCGTCACCACCGCTTCCAGTCCGAGAGCCGACCCAAAAGCCACAGAGGAGTATCGTGCTATAGAAGAAAAATTTGAACAATTAATTACCAGGTGAGTCATTGTTCGCGCAAGTTACTTTACCCTTCAAGCCGCTTAACCCATTCCAGTATGGACATTGATAGGCGTTGGGAAGAAAAAGCAAGAGAATTGGATAATGAACGAGATTTAATAATAAAAGGTACGAAAAATAAATCACATCATAACAAATAATGTTAAACACAAAAGCATGAAACACATTTCAGAAATTATATGATATATTGGTTTCGTTATTTCCCGATTTTTTTTTGCTTTTCCCTTTCTCGGCCGACATTATGTTAATTTCAGCTTAAATATTCTCTAACAGTGAATCAAAATCCAAAGACAAAATCATTAATAGATAATCTCATTGGTAAATTTGCTGAATGCATTCCTATATAATAGGATATTAATATTACACAGCTATTTATTCTTCGTCAGTTATTCGCTCATTCATTAATTTGAGAAATTGCTCAAAGAACCAAAAAGCAATACTTTGTGGTCTCATTGTTAACAAAAATTCAATAAATAGGTACACATGCTGGATTCCGCACAGGTATGGATGAAATTGAAAAACGAAGACGGCATCGAATAAGTGTTGCAGAGGCGCGAAGAAAGCAGTACAGGGAAAGCACCCGTGATCAGATAAACTCCACAAATCATCGGGCAAACTGTGAGTTTCTGGTAAGTAAAGGAAATTTGTTATACGTTCATTTCAAGTCGTTAACCTTTTAATTGTTAATTATTTATCACTGTTTTATTTAATAAAAAAGTCAAAGAGAGTTGGATGGCGAAAAGCAAGATTAGCTGAGATAAGTAGTAGACGATGGAAATTACTAGAGGACAAGAAAAACCTAGATAATTATGCACGCTTAGGTCAGTTATAAAAAAAGTCTGCCGAGTTAAATAAGTGTTTTGCAAACATTCAATGAGTCTTTTCTTATATTACATTATTATAAATATTAAATAAATTTATTAATGTAGCAGTATATACGCTGCCTGATCGAAATCAGATTGTTCGTGCAAAACAAATGAGGCTTATTAACGTTCAAGAATTAACGAGCGTTCAAGAGAGATATGGATTTCCAGCTGATATCCTTTTTTTTACATGTTAATCTATTGTGATATAAAAATTTGCATATATTTATGTAAAAATAAAAAATTTGGATTAAAGCCTTAATTGAAACTTACCTCCTTGGATAGAACAAACACCACAATCTGATTACGAGTCTGATTTACGGCAAATGGGGGTAAATAAATATTACACATAATATTGGTTTCTTTAGTATTGCATAAGATTTTTATGCTGATAGAATAATTATCATTATTATATTATCTTATTTCTGAATGTTTTTATACTTTAGATTGGATTAGATGATGAAGTATCAGGTCAGTAATCGTAGTCATAGTTGTTATTGTTCTAATCAGCAGTATCAATATAAATAAAAAAATAGCTTTAATATTAATTAATCAGATATTTGATTGATTGGAATTCTTTATATTAAATATAAAATAATAATGCTACAAACAATAGTAGTAGAAGACGATACACCATCACCGGAATTATTACAAATAATTCCTAATGAAGACGAGGAAGAATTAGAGGATATAGACGAAGACGATTATCGAAGCAACGCCGACGAAACCAATAATCATCATTATCACATCAATAATTCTAACAATAGTCACAGTAACAGTAATAACAATCATTTCCATCACCAATTCAGTTTCAGCAATAATAACGAAGATATCGGTAATATTAATAATATTCATAGTAACAGTAGTAATAATCATAATCACCACAATAATAATGATCATAATCACCAGTACCCTACGTCATCACCACTAGAAATGTTTGTTGAAGGAGATCGATTTTGTTTTCGTGGCAATCGTTTCACTAAAGGAGACTCTGTTCTTATAATTGATAATCATTCTGGTCGGTATAATGCAAAATTTATTATGGGAACTAAGCATGAGGTATATCAATCTTATAATAATATTATTATCGTCATAATTAAACTAAGTTGTTTAAGTATTATCAGGTAACAATACAACGGATGGATGGATCAAAAACCAGGATTCCAATGGATCAATTAAGAGACGGACGGTATAAGATGCAGCTTAAGGAAACATAGTATTAAAAGTAAAAATATAAAAAATTTAATGGTAGTAAAATAATGATAATAATAATAATAATAATAATAAGAATAATAATATTTATTAAATAAAAAAATAGCATTAATTATAATAGTTTTAATTTTATATTTTTTTATTGTTGAAGGATGATCTTATAGCCAGGTATTATTAATTATTTACTTTTCGAATTTGGATCAATGAATCAAATGGATGATGGATAAAATGGACGATTTATTAATAATGATTAATCACGTAGCTATTAGAACATTCTTCTTGTTACTGTAGTAGTTATTAGTTTTTTACTCAAAAATTTCCTTTGATTATTCTATTTAGCAGTAATAATAGTTGTATATTCTTTTTCATCAAAATTCAATTAAATCAAATTTAATTTATCTGATGTTAATTAATATTTTTACATACCCTTATTTCTCATATGCTAATTGTCGACGGCTTTTTGGCATATATAGATGGCACGATATTTCTCATTTTACTATTAGACCAACCAATAAATATAAGGTTCATCCTCAGTCTCATGGCTATTTTTTTATTTTGTATGAAATCTTTTTCCAAAATTCCAAAATTCAGAAAAATAAATAGTATTTAAGAAAGGATCTACATGTTGAGAATGAATTCAATGGAGGGGTTTGATTGGTTTCTTTAGAGATATGACAGAGATAACGATGTTTTTGCGAGTGAAGGGTCAACCAGGTCTACAGAAGGATCATAATTAACGTATAGTATGGGCCGTAACCTGATCTGAAAGATCTTGACTAAGAGTAAAAAAGAGATGATACACCCAAAACCTATACATACACAATAAAAAAAATCTACAACAAATGATAATGATCCGACTCGTTCAGTAGTCGACCGCCACCGTCCCGTTTCTCTACAAAATTTCGTCCAGCGAATTATAACTCGGTGACCGCCGTAATCGTTCGTGCAACTGAGAAGTATCTAAGCCCAACATACCCCTCAATTTGATATTAAAAAGGAAAAATTGCGTCACAATGATAAAGTCCACCGTTAATTGTATAATCCCACAGAGTATGAATTGAAGCGGGAGTTTGGCGTAGATATAGTAAAAAGTCTTGTATGAGTCGCCGAAAAACCAAGAGATTAAGATAAGTGGGCTTTTTGTTGATTACGAATTTTCAAAATTCAGGTTTTCAAATAGTATGATTAATTGTTAATTCATCATTAATAATGTCAAATAAGTAATGAGGTTGCTACCTGAATCCTGCAACTGATTGTAATTGATAATTTTCCCATGCTTGTGGCATTGGAACTGTACTTTCAATGCCCAAAGCCTCAAAGAAGCAAACCATAAATTAAATTGTAATAAATTGAACATATATAGATTTAACAAAACAACTATCCACAATAATGAAAGCACTAATAAATCCAACTTACTAAATATCCCAAAAACTGAATAAACCAATCATACTCTCCAAGATACAAATAAAAAATTTGTAGTACGCCAGTCAGCACTCCCATAAATAGGATGTATGATTTGTATGTGTGCCAATTCCAAAACCATCGTCGATTGGGTCCTGGCGATAAAGGGTATCTATATTTTATGCAGTCGTAGAGAAGCACTAATTGTACTAAAATCATTAGTATGCTTTGATATGCTAATGTGATGTCAAATCTGTCTCCAAACCTGTTATTTGAGTCGTAAGTTAATTAGCAATTTATATAATATCAGTTAATTCAAATTATCGAATCAAAACTCACCAAAAAAACAGACGAACAATACTAAAATGAATAATTCAATGATAAGATATTAATATTTTATCAAGTTATTTTTCATAATTAAAATACCTATAGCAATATATACCTGCTAATTAACAACACGCCACAAGTATCTATAGAGAATCCTGCGCTTGACTTTAAACGACGAATACTCGCAATTTGGTCAAAATATCCAACGACCGGACCCACGACCATGGCTATTTTTAATAAAACATCAAATATTGCAGCAAACCCAATGGTTTCTTCTTTGTATGGCTCCATGTTATTTAAACCAGAGCCGAAAAATATGTAAGAGTGGATATAAATAAATGACCAAGTTGGTATTTAATAATGACTTCTAATTTGGGAAATCTTATAATTAAAATTTTACCAATCTTTTTTTGGATTAATCGACTTTAAAATTTAAACAAATTTTTATTAATATTATTAGATTAATAATAAATTGTATTATTTTTTAGATTATATATTTAAATATAATATTTATTTAATGTTTTTATTGTTATCATCAAAGTTCTTTATTTTGATAATATTATATTAATAAATTGAATAATATAATTATATTATCATATAATTATGTACTTAAATATAAAAATTATAATTTAAAAATTTGTAAATATAGAAATTAAAAGAATATGATATAATTATAAATCAATTTTATAATTATAATATTATTGAACTTTATAATAATTTTTTATATTAATATTATTTATAATAAATCTAATTATAAAGATAATTTTATTATAAATAATTTTTATAATTATAAAAAATTTTTAAAATATATTTTTAATTAATATAATAATCAAAAAATTAATAAATATAATAAATATAAACTTTTACATTATATTAAAGCTTTTAATTATTAGAATAAATTTTATTTGAATTTTTTAAAAATTTATTTTAATTTTATATAATTAAAATAATTTTTCAGAAAAAATTAAAAATAATTAAAAGTAATATAATAGAAATTAATTTCTTTATTTAAAGTTAATTAATTTTATTAATAAATATTTTTTTATAATTTTTCTTGAAAGTTCTCTATATTATAATCCTAACTTTTAATTTAAAATAATTTTTTGCAAAGTGATTAAATTATAATATATATTCTTGAATTTATTATTTTTCTGATTGGTTTTCTTGTTATAATAATTTTTTGCTTGATTTAATTTTATTAATATAGGACTATTATTCTGATAACTTCTATTTTGATATTAATATAAATAATAATTATTATATTTACTTAAAATATTTAGAAATTTATCTTATTTATATATAATTATATTATAATAATAGCTAATTTTCAGACTTTTTTCAAGTTTTCTGATACTTGATACATAATAATATAATAAAAAAATTTAATAGTAAAAAATTTTTAAAAATTAACTATATCAAGAGTTTATTAATAAATTTACTATATCAAATAGATTTTATTAAAGATAATTTTGAATATTATTTATTATATTATGAGTTTAATTAGTTTTCATATAAAGAAAATATATTATAAAGAAAGTTATTATATAATTAACTTTTATCTTGATAATAGATTTAAGATCTTTTATAAAATATATAACTTGATCTAAATTATTCATGTTTGTAATTTATTAAATTATATTTTTAAATTTTATATTATAATCTTGTATAAATTTAATCTGATAAAAAAGATATAATTATTAATAAAAATATTATTAATAATATAATTAAAGATATTATTTTAATTAATTATAACTTGTGATAGTTAATCAGAGAATTATAATTAATAATTAGAAAATTATGATTAAGTTACAATATTATCTTTAAATATAATAATTAAAAAATATTTTAGATAATAATAATAAAGTCTTTCTTTTTCTTAAATAATATATCATTATTTTAAATTTATATTTATTTAAATATTAATAAAGAATGATATTAGTTAAAAAGATGATAATATATTATACTTGAATTTTTTCTTTTATAATTTCTTAAACTAAAAAAATAATTTTAACTAATAGTATTTAAATAAATATATTTTTTATTAGCTTTTTTAAATAGATAGATAATTTAATTAAAAAATAAAATAAGAACTTTAAGTTAAAGAATTATTTTCTTTTATTATATTAATAAGTTTTATTATATTTTATATAAATTATATAAATTAATCTTAATTTATTTTTTTTAAAATTCAAGTAACTAACTAAAATATATATTATATATAAAATATATATAGTATAATATAAGATATAGTAAATAATATTTATAATAATTATATTTATTATTATTATTAAGTTATAAGATTATTTATTAATAATTATAAATAAAATAAAATATGAAGTAAATAATTTTAATTTATAAACTTATAATTTTATTATTAGAAAAATATTCAAATCTAAAATTATTTTATAAAATAGAAAGAATATATTTATAAGAATTAAAATAAATATAAAATACAGTATAAATAAATTAATAATAATTAATAATATAAAATATATATAAATCAAATATAATTAATTAATTTAATTTATATTTTTAGATAATAATAAATTATAATCTAATAAATTAATAATGATATAAATAATAATATAAATAATAATTAAAAAGAAAAAAAAATAAAAGTTAATTAAAAATATTAATAATTTAAATTTAAAATTAAGAAATATATAATAATTATTTATGTAATAATATATATAATTTTAAATTAATTAAATATATAATAATTATTTGTATATTTAAAATAAAAATAATTTTTATAAAATATAATATAAAAGATAAATTATAATATAAATAATATAAAATAAAGATTTAATTTAAAAAAATATATAATTTAATCAAAATTACTATATAAAATATAATTTAATTTAAAATATATTTTAATAAAAATATAGTTAAATTTCTTTATAAGAATTTTATTTTTAAGAATAAATTAATTTTAAATATAAATTAATTTTATATAGAATATTATAATAATAAGAATATAAAATATATTATTTAATTCTAATTTTAAGTAATTACTCTCTTGATAAAAATATAATATATAATATTAAATTTATAAAAATATAAATATATTATTTAATTTTAGTTCTAACTAATTACTCTTCAAATAAGAATATAGTATATAATATTAAATATGATTAATTAATTATATTATTTATAATTTTAATTATAAATTATAAGATAATAAATTAGTAAAAAATACTCTTGTTACTTATAAGATTCTTATTAGAACTTTTTTATAAAATATATTTAAGTTTGCTTATTTTATTTTAATTACTAATAATTTCTTAATTTTTATATTCTTGTTTTATCTTTATTTTATCTTTATTCTTAAATAATTTTATTTATCTATTTTAAATATAATATCATAATTAATTATAATTTGATCATAATTTTTTGATTAACTATTATAATTAATTATAATTAAATTATAATTCTTTGATTAGCTATTACAAGTTATAATTAATTGAAATATCATCTTTATTTATTCTTAATAAAAATATTTTATTATTATATTTTTATTTTTTTTAAATTTCTTATTATAATATATTACTTAAAGATCTAATTTATAAGAAAAAAATATATAGTACTTAGTAATATTATATATAAAGAAATATATTTATTCTGAATTAAAGTATTATCAAATATTCATCATGAAGATATAGCTAATTATTTTAATAAAAAATATTCTGATCTTGATATTATATAGTTAACTATTATAAAAATTTAGATTATTAATATAATATTAACTTGAATAAAATATTAAAAATAACTTATAAGTATTATTATAAACTATATTTATAAAGATAAATTTTATCAGAAATATAATCTATAATAAGTTTTAAGAGCTAAGACTAAATTATTTATAAAAATAAAGAAGATTATAATTATTTTAAAGATTTTTTAATATTAATACTTATAAATATTATATTAATACAAGCAGATATGATTATAAAATATAACAAGAATAGATATTTAAAACTAAAATAATAATTATTATTACTAAAACTAAAGATTTAATATATTGACTAAATTTTCTAATAGTATTTTTTTAATTATTAAGTAAATAAGAATATATATCAAAAATAAATTAAGTTTTTATATATAGAAAAAACTTATAAGAATCTTTATAAATCAAATAAAATATACTTAACTTATTTTAAGTAGAAAGTATCTATTATTTATATTTTTTAAACAAGAAAAATATATGATTAATCAGAATATAATCTATTATAATAAAAAAGATAATTAAAAGTAGAATATCAAAGTAAAAAATACAAAGATAATTTATAAGATAAGTATAATTCAAGTATTTTTAAGAATAAAAAAATTATTACTATTTAAATATATTTATTTCATATTTGAGAGCAGAGATATTTATATATCTTTAAAATTATATAGATTTCATCTAAATTTTACTTATAACTTATTTATTACTCTAATGTATAATTATAAATTTTAAAATAAAAAAACTATAAATAAATAAATAAAATAAAAAGATAAGATATATATGATAAATTATAAAATAATATAAATAATAAAATAAAATAAAAAGATAAATGATAAATAAATAAAGATTCTAAAAAGAAAAAATAAGAAAAATAAATAAAATTTATTTTTAAATAATTTTTAAAGTATTTTTAATTTATTAATAAACTATTTATAAATTATTATTAATTTTTAAGCTAATTATATACTTATAGCTTCAAAATATTACTAAAGTTTTACAAAAATATTACTGAATTATAATTAAATTCATAATTAATATACTAATTAAATTATTTAAAATTATATATCTTCTAAAGATTAATTAATTAATTAAAAATTTAAAGTTTAAAAAATTATAAAAATTAAAGAAATTTATATTACTATAATAATATTTGATCTCTCTAAGTAAGATCAAGTTTTAATAAGATAATTAAATTCTTTTTAAAATTTTTTTGATTTATCATTTCTTATATATATAAAATCATTATAAATAATTTATTAAAAGTTATAAATCTTTTTAAGTTTATATTTTAATAATAACTAGTAAATTTATTTTTCAAGTAAAAAATATTTTCTAATCAAAATTATTTCTTTTAATTAAGTTAATTCTCTTTATAAAATTTAAAGTTTTAGAAATATTATCTTGATATTTTTTAATAATTATTTAAAATAAAAAGATAAATGATAAATAAATAAAGATTCTAAAAAGAAAAAATAAGAAAAATAAATAAAATTTATTTTT
>CAJVPS010003532.1:0-10077 GCA_910591765.1 Ambispora leptoticha
ATATTATTTATCCACAAGATCAATAATATTATGAGTTGAAAGTAAGACTTGATCTCTAATTTTAAATTCTTGATAATAATAATATTAATTAGTATATTTAGATTAATAATTCTGTACTTCCATTAATAAGTCTTTAGCATCTTTAATTATATTATTCTAATATTGAATAAATTCATCAATGATGGTAACTTTATTATCTGTGATGAGTATTGTAAGTGTAATTAGATATTAATTACAGTCTAACTCAAAAGATATGTGATCAGAAGAAGCTTGAATTGAATTATTATATGCAAATTCAGCAGTAGCAAGATGTTCATCCCAGCAATCTTAATTATAAGTAGAATAGATTTATAATATTTTTTCTAAAGTATAATTTATTCTCTCAGTTTATCTATCAGTTTGTGAGTGAAATACAATTGATATAGCTAATTTAGTTTCAATTTATTTAAATAATGATTTTCAAAAATAACTAGTAAATTTGACATCATGATCTGAAATTATGATTTAAGGTAGTTCATGTAATTTGAAAATATTATTAAAAAAAAGTTTGATGACTTCAGATATAGTAATAGTAATATGAGTAGAAATAAAATAAGCTTATTTAGTAAAATAATCAATAATAACTAAGATTATATTATATTCTTGATGAGTTATAGATAATTGCATAATAAAATTCAAAGTAATTTGTTTTTAATACTGTTTAGATATTTTCAAGAGTTATAGAAGATCTGAGGGTGACTGATTATTATTTTTATTTCTTTGATATTCTTTATAACTGAGAATATATTTATAATATTCTTAAACATTTTTAACCAGTAATATGATCTTTATAATTACTCATAAGTTTTGTCAATTTCTAAATGATCAGAGATAGAGATGTTATGATATTCTTTTAAAATTTGAGTTCTCAAAGTTTTATCATTAGGAATAGCAAGATGATTAGTATTTTTTAAATAGATTTTGTTATCTCTTTGCTTAAAGTAACGTATTTAAGATTATTACTTTAGTGTAGATATTTCAAAATTATGCAGAGTTATTTAGATTTTCTTGAAATAATTATCATTTTCATATTCTTATTATAACTTTTCATTATTGATAAGTTGTGCAAAAATTATAGTAATATTATTCACTTGTGATGAATGAGATAAAGTATCAACTACTATATTTTCCTTTTCTGATTTATATTTAATAATAAAATTATTAACTTATAAGATTTCTAGTCAGTAAGCTTAATATTTAGAAAGATTATGCTATATTTTAATATACTCAAGAGATGCATGATTAGTTATAATAGTAAATTATTATTCTTTCAAATATGATTTTCAGAGATAAATAGCATGTATAATAGTGAGAAGTTTCTTTTTATGTATTGAATAGTTTTGTTCAGCTAAGAATAGTTTACATAATTTATAAGTGATAAGTTAATTATCTTTTTTATGATTTTGATTAAAAATAGCTCCTATAGTAAATTCAGATACATCAGTTATAATTGTAAAAGATAGTTTAGGATCTGATAAAATTAAGATAGATATGATAATTAAATATTATTTTAAATTATCAAATACTTTTTGTTCAGGCTCATTCCAAATATATTCTTGATCTTTGTGAAGTAAGATTGTAAGTGATAAAATGATTGCAAAAAATCCTTTTACAAATTTCCTATAGTAACTAGTGAGACCTAAGAATAATTGAAGTTCAAAAATATTTGTTAGCTTGAATTAGTTATAAATAGTAGCAATTTTGCATTGATCAACTGATATTTCTTGATCTGAAATAAAATAATCTAGATATTTAACATATTACTTGATAAGTTCACATTTCTTGAATTTGGTATAGAGTTTATATTCACAAAGTTTAAAAAGAACAATATAAAGATATTAAAGATATTTTTTCTTAGTATTACTGAATATAAGAATATCATTAAGATAGATAATGATAAATTTATTCAAATAGTCATAGAAAATATTATTCATAAGAGTCATGAAAGTTATAGATGCATTAGTAAGACCAAAGAAAAGTATAAAAAATTCATAATGACCATATCTTATTCTAAATATTATTTTATAAATATCTTCTTTCTTAATTCTGATTTGATAATATCTAGAGTAAAGATCTAATTTAGAAAAATATTATGCTCTAGCTAAATAATCTATTAATTTATCAACATAAGATAAAGAGTATCAATTTTTAATTATAATTTTATCTAAGACATGATAATTAACACAGAGATGAAGAGTTCCTTCCTTTTTATATACAAATAAGACAAATACTTCAAATGATGAAAGACTTGGATGAATAAAATCTTTGCTAAGTAAGTTAGATAATTGTTTCTTCAGTTCATCTATTTTAATATAAGATAAGTGATATATAAGATGAGATAGTGATTCTGAGCCAGATATTAAATCAATAACATGATCTATAGTATGTTTTGGTGATAATTCATTAGGAAGTAAAGTAGAAAATATATCAGTAAATTCTTTAACTAGTTGAGTAGCTTTATGAGAAGTTATTATTTCTTGATGTATTTCTTTTATTATGGTACAGATTACAAATAATTCAGCATCAGATGAAATTTTTAGTAAATTATTATTGAGATACATAAAGTGAGTTACAACTAGATGTAAGTTTATCTTTATGTAACAAAATTAGATTAGTTATTAATAATTATATTATATTTATCTTTTATTTTATAGATCATTATTATATTACATACTATGCCACACGTGACTTACTATGCCACAATTATCTAATCATACCAAGAAAAGTTACCTAATTATTTTGAGTTATTTTAGCTATAGATAGTTTCTTAGTAGAATTTCTCTTTTCTCTTGTTCTACTAATTTAGCTAGCATATTACCATATTTATATATTTTATTTATAATCATTTATTTTTTTATTTATACTTAAATAAGCATCTTCCAGAGATACTATCATATAAGTATTTCTATTATTAATTTATTTATCTTATTATTAATTTTATGTAACATTAATTTATTATTTAAAGATGCTAAATCTGTTTTGTAATTTTAATGACAATAAATACAAGAATAAAGAATAAGTTTTAAACATAATTTCTTGTCTGCTTTTGATTTAGTTTTCTGTATGAATTCTATTTTAAATAATATCACTTATATCTTAAATCTTTTGTGTAAACTTTCTTGATATAATACTATATCTTGATTTTTCTATATGAATTATCTTGATATATTATTTTACGTAATAAAAGATTATATTTTACTAGTATTAATCTTGATTACTTTGTTATCATAGTGAAATATCATGAAATTATTATATCAGTTAATAGTAGGATTGGCATAATAAAGCCATGGTTTATCAAGTATAAGATTATAATATTGAATATTAAGGACTTGTGCATTAATATTAGAAATATAGTATGTATCTAACTTTAGTTCTTTGATTGTTATAGATGAGTTAACTTTCTTTTTATGATCATCAGTGAGTTCTATAATAATAGGATTCATATTGTATATTTATAGTTGATTATTCTTAATATATGCTTTATCAATAAAATTTTATGATACTTCACTATCAAGTAAAATTCAGATAGACTTTCTATTAATATAACTATTAAATTTTAAAAGTTTCTCATGATTATTCTCAAGATAAGCAAATTTAATATTATTATTGTATTATATAGTAGTTATAGTATTATTATTATCCTCAATATTATTGACTTTGGCTTTTTCTTTAGAATGATAATTCTTGGCAAAATAATCTGGTTTGTCATAGTTATAATTATGATTATTATTACTTTTATCATAATTATTATTATTATTATTATTATTATATTGATAAAAATCTTCAGTATGATTTAGTTCTATAGATGTGAGATCAGTATATTATTAGAAGAGAAGCTCTGAGTTCTTTTATATTTTTGATTATGATTATGATTATTACTTTTAAGAGGATAATCAACATCAAATATAGTTATATCATAATAAATTACAAGTTTTCAGGCATCATCAAAAGTTTCTAGTACTTGATATGCTACTTCCATCTTTGTTATAGGTTTAAGACTATTAATAAAATATGTGACTTGATCTAATTCTTCTATTTCTTCAATTTGTCTTACAATATTTCTGAATTTAGTATCATACTTCTATATAGTACTAGTTTGACAAAATTGATGATGAAAATATTATTGATAGTTAGATAGTTGAAATGTTTTACAAACTTCAGTAAGAAACAATTCTCAGTTTTCAAAAGTAGGATTTTCTCCAGAGGTATGTACTTTATTCAAGTATCAATAAAGAGTAGTATCTTCAAAATTAGTTTTAGCATATAGGATACATATTTATTCATCTATAATTTCTTGTAGATGTAATACTTCAATTACTTGTAAAATTCAGATATTAATATTCTCATATAATTCTCCTTTGTAGATTAAGATCTTGAAAGAAATTCTTGGTACAGAAAGGTTATGTTTTAGTTTATCATCACTATTAGTACTATAGTTATTACTAAGAGCAGTAATAAGTTATTATTATTATTAGATGAGATTAGTAAGACTAGCAAGAAGTTATTGAAATTGTTTACTTGAGAGACCAGAACCAAACATTATAAATGTATATGTATGTGTGTATGAGTATATGTGTGTTGAGTATAGATGAGAAAGTATATAGAAAGAAAGAAGTTATATTTAGTGTGTGTGTATGCATGTATATATATAGTATTAATTTTTTCTGCTACTATCAAAGTTATAATCTTCTAGTTATGTAGTATAATATATTTAGATAATTTATATAGAAAAGTTAAAATATAATATTATATCAGGAAAATTTACACAGAAGATTCAAGATATATAGTGATATTATTAAAATAGAATTTACATAGAAAACTAAATCAAAAGCAGACAAGAGATTATATTTTAAAACTTATTTTTTATTTAATGTATTAGTATTTTGATACTTCAAATTACAGAATAGATATAGTATCTTTAAATAATAATAAAATAATGTTACATAAAATTAATAATAAAATAAATAAATTAATAATAAATAATACTTATATGATAGTATCTCTAGAAGATGCTTATTAATAAATAAATAAAGAAATAAATGATTATAAATGAATATATATAAATTTAATAATATGCTAGCTAAATTAGTAGAATAAGAAAAAAGAGAAATTCTACTAAGAAAACTATCTATAGCTAAAATAACTCAAATATACTATATGACTTTTCTTGATATAATTGAATGATTGTGATATAGTAAGTCATGTGTGATGCAGTATATGATACAGCAATAATCTGTAAAATAAAATATAATATTATTCTAATTTTATTACAATATTATACTAACATAGCTTTTAATTTTAGTTTAAAAATATTAATAAAGAGGATAAATAACTTTATGAAGTCTGAATATATAATAATTAGTAATGAAATTAGATATTTCTTGAGCAATTTGAAAGCTATTTATTGCTTTTTTATTTATTTAAACTTTTTATTCTTTTTGAATAATTTATATAGAGAAATGTTATTTTAGCAAAATCTTTGATAAATCTTCTATAGTAAGAGATAAGTTTAACAAATTCTCTTAATGATATAATATTAATAAGTATTGGAATTCTTATACTTTTTCTATTTTTTCTAATAATGTAATCTAGAAAGAACAGCTAGTTTTTCTCAAAAGTATATTTATCTGGCTAAAGCTTTAGATTTGCTTATTAAAGTTTTTCTAGTACTTTTTATATATAAATCAAATATTCTTTTCAGATTTCAGAATATATAGTTACATTATCTAGATATATAATTATAAATTTTTTAATATACTTCTTAAAGATCTTGTTCATAAGTCTTTAAAAAGTAACTGAGATATTTGTAAGCCCAAAGAGCATTATATTAAAATAAAATAGTTCTTCATTAGTAATAAATATAATTTTTTCTCTATCTCTTGAATGTATTTTTACTTGCCAAAATTTATTAGCAAGATTTATAATAGTAAAGTATTTAATATTTTTAAAGAAGTCTAATGGCTTATTAATCTGTGATAAGAAGTATCAGTTTTTCTTTGTTACTTTATTTAGCTTCTTATAATTCATATATAACTGGAATTTTCTATTTTTTTTCTTACTATTACTATTGATGCTGATCAAGAATTATTAGAAAGAGAAATTATATTATTATTCAATATTTTCTGAATTTCTTCTTTTAAGAAAGTATTCTTTATAGATGACTTATGATAATATGAATGAAGAGTAATAGATCTTTCTTCTTCTAGATATATTTATATTAAAGTATATTAGCTCTGCCAGGCAGAATTATATTAAAAAGATTTTTAAATGAATTTAAAACTTGATATAGATGTTATTGTTATTCTAAATTCAAGTCTAATTTTATCATAATTAGAATAGTATTTAGTAATAGCTAAGATAATATTTTTAACTAATTATATATGCTTTATTCTGTTTTGCATTAAGAATATCTATATTCTTCTTTACTATAGATATAAGTATAATAATTCTTCAATCTTTCTTATCAAATTTTTTCTTTTTCTTCCTGTTCAATAACTATATCATTAATTTTTATAAAGTTTTCTTGAACTTCTATTTTTATTTTAAGCTGCTCACTTTATTCTTTATATACTATATACAAGAACTAATTAATTAATTTTTCTTTTTCATATTCAAACTTATCATCTTTATTATCAAAAATAGGATTCTCAAGTTCTCTCTCAAGATTAATTAACTTCATGATTGATTTCTGCTATATATAGATAACTGAAATAATTATAGATTCTTTCATTATCTCAAAGCTCAAGAGTTTATTATTCTAATTCAGAATATCTTTGGATTATTTTGCCTATTAATTATCAAGTAATAAGCCATATTCTGCTTTTTTCATAATTAGAATATCTATTTGTTGGCTGAGATTTCCAATCTTTATTCTTAATTCTTTTACTTTACCTAATAGTTGTTCTGGCTTTCTATTTATCTTAATAAAACTGATATTGAATAGCTTATCAATCTTTCTGTCTATTTGCTTTAAAAATCTGATTAATTCACTATTAATTATTATTCTTATAAGTTAATCTTTTATTTTTTCTTCATAATGAATTACATTTATTACTTTTTTATTCTTTTTTTTAGATTTTTATTTTTCTTTATAATTTTGATCAATAATTATTATAAAAATATTATTAAAGATTTTTGTGGTTAAATCATACTCTAATCTTTTTTAGGTATAAAATCTAGTTTAAATATGTAGTATTATTATTAGTGATGATATTAGCAGGTAAAGATATAATAAATTATTTATCTAGAAGTTATTATAGTTATTATAATAAAAGATTATTATTTGAAACTGAGATGATAATATTAATTTCAAGATTAACTAATTATCTGGTATTTGTATTTTTTTCTATGTAACTATTAGCATAATATCCTATTTTATTATATTTAAAATACTTAATATTTGAGATACTATTATTATTACCATTATTATTCATATTCTTTCTTGATAATCTATAATTACAAGCTATATATTTATTTTTACTATAATTATAACAAGTTTTGTTTTAATTGGAATAGTTATTAGAATTTTAATTATTTTAAATTAATAATTTCTTTACTTATTCTATAAGATCAACTATGACTTTACTCATATTATTTATTAAGTTTGAAGTAAAAAAGAGATGCCAAGATTTTGTGACATAAAAAATATAGAGTTAAGAGAGTTTTAATATATTTGTTTATAGCTAGATTTAATATTGATCACTTTTGTAATTATTATATCTAGAATATCTGAATTAGACTTATTTATATAAAAGATAATTTCTAATTTCAAGTCTTTTATAAATTGCTTTATATAATAAATAGCTAGATATATATGTATTAGATTAATTTTTTGAAGTAGTATACAAACATCTTCTGTATATGAAGTTATATCTTTATTTGTTTCTTATATTCTTAATCTTAATTATTATTATTATACTAAAACTTGAGTATTTATTCTAAACTAAGTAATAAAGATTTAATAAAATAAATTATTATTATTATTATTATTTTTCTAGCTTGTAAGACAATTAGCATTTACAAGTTTATTTTGCTAATATCAAGTTAATATAATTTCTCTTAAATATACAGATACTATTATTACCATAGTGACATAAAATTTCTTAATTTCTTAATTTTTTCCTAGTTATACAAAATCACATTTTCTTATAATTTTTATTTATTTTATAAATATTTCTATTTTCATATTATTTATTACTATATTTATTATCACATTTCTATTTTTAAATATTATATTTTATCTTATATTTGAGAACTATATTTTATTATTATTTATAATATAATATTCATGTACATAGTAGAATAGTATAGTGGAAGATCATTTTTAATTTTGATAAAATAGTTACATTTGGATAATAATCTCAAATAACTTTTCTTATTCTTTGATATTTTTTCACATCTTTCTATATCTTTCCATATCTTTTAATATCTTTCTATATCTTTTTATATCTTTTAATATTCTTTCACATACTCTGATATTCTTCAATATTTTTTAATATCTTTTAACATATTTTGATATAATTTATTTATAATTATTTATATTATAATACCTTGATTATATTTTATATATTTGAAAAATATATATTATCCCAGCTTGAAATAAATAATTTTGAATTGAATTATTTAAAAAATATAATTTAAAAGCTTCTTATCATAATAATAGTAATTTTTTTAAAAGATTTCTTTTTGAATTATACTAGTATCCTTTTTTTTACTCAGTTTTATTTCTTTGACTATACAAAGTTGATTTTGATTTTGAATTATAATGTTATATTAATTTTTGATTTATTTAATATTGTTTTGAGAGTAGAAGATCTCTACTATAAATAAGTCATACTTTTTGATTTATTATTTTTGAGAGTAGAAGATCTTTACTATAAATAAGTCATATTTTTTATTTATTTTTAGTTATTTAATTTTTGTACTTTAATTTCTTTTATTAGTTATAGTCTTTTTTAATTAATAGCTTACTATTTAATCAATTCAAATCTTGAATTATATCAATTACTAATGGCTTCACTTAGTCAATCTTTATAATTTCTTTGATTTATTTTATTCTTTCTTTATTTATTTCCCCTTTATTAAGACAATATCTGTAGATATTGGCACAGGCCTTAGAAATCTTTGTCATTATTGAAAGTTATAGTCTAATTCCTCTCTTTTTACCTTTTATTATTTTAGTCTCTCCCAACCCTATATCGTTAGGGTGAATCAAAATGAAAACTCACTTACCGATTTGCCATAACAGTATTTTTATTTTTAAATCTGAATATGATTTAAATAATAAAATTATAAGTTTATAAATTAAAACCATTCATATTATATTTTATCTTATTTACAATTATTAATAAAATAATCTTATATTTATATTTATATTATTTTAATTAAGAATATATTTATAAATTTTAATAGATAATATAATATTAAAACTAAAATAATATAATATAATTCAATATTATATATTTCAATAATTTGATATTTATATTTATATATTTTAATTAAGAATATTTATCAAAATTTATAAATTTTAATAAATAATATAATATTAAAACTGAAATACTAATTAAATTTTAATATATAATATATTTTTATTATTATAAATTTAATAATATAAAAAATTTAATTAATTATTATTATAATAGTTATTAAAAGTAATATAATATTCAAATTTTTTACTAATTATAATTAATAAAATATATTTTTTTTCTTATATATAAAAGTTTTTAATTTTATTAAAAAATATTTTTTAGCTCAAAAAATAGCTAAAATTCTCTAGTTTAATATATATTTTTTCAGATTTTTCAAATTTTTTTACTGATAATTTGTTCTAATTATATTGTTACCATAGTAGCATAAAAATTCCTAATTCCTTAATCTTTTCATGGTTATGCAAAATTACATTTTCTTATAACTTTTACATTTTATAATTATCCCTATATTTTTATATCATATAACTGTTTTATATTACTATATTTATTATCACATTTCTATATTTAGACATTGTTTTATTTTTAGTTAGGATCTGCATTTTTATTTTTG
>CAJVPS010003533.1:0-10077 GCA_910591765.1 Ambispora leptoticha
TCAAGGAAGAAGAAGAAAGTGAAAAAAAAATAAAGTTATCCAGTCTTTATTCAAAGTATCTAAAGAAGACAAGACCAACTTGAAGAAGAAGAAATGAAAAAAAGGAAGAGCACATCTTTCAATTCTAGCCAAATATGCAGAAATCTATGATATATTTGAATATTTTGCATTACAAAAAGCTAATATTACTATTGCATAACTTATCAAAACTTCATCTAAACAAAGACAGAAGAAACTTAAATGAAAAATAATATTCATCCAGAAGATCAAAACAACCTCAGCCTGATGTGAAGTTAAAGTTGGAAAGACTCCTATAGATTTGATTGTGATTACTAGAGCATCAGAATGTGTTATCAGTTATAAATTTTTCAAATGATTAGGAATGAAAATTCAACAAAAATCAAATATTTCTATATCTAATATTAATGAATATTCCAAGCAACTATTAGGAGCTGTTGATAACTTCCCTATTACCATTGATGGAATCATAATTTTAGCTGAAGTGGATATTACTAAAGCTCAAATCTACAGTCTTGTAATAGGTATGGATTGATTAAACAAGATTAATACTAAAATTAATCTAAAGAAAAATATAATAATCTTTAATTGGAATGGAAAAGAAGAAAAAGTATTAATCAAATTCATCCATGAATAACAAAATACTATATCTGAAGATAGTGATGATAATACAGAAATATCCTTTAGTGAAACTTTTGATGATGAATTCAAAATTAAAAATCAAAATCTAGAAGATTGTAATTTTCTATAGTGGATATCAGATAAATCCTGAACTCAGATTCATACTTCACCCAGATAATTTAATAATATAAACTTTGAAAAAGTTTCCTACCTGATCATAAACTCAATTTCAAAAGTTAAAAACGTTAAAATTTTTGAAGAAGGAATTCAAGTTAAGTATATCACTCTCACCTGAGAAGAATATTTGAAATTAGAAAGAAAATTTCAACAGACTCACTATCAAAATTCTCAATAAACTTTTGACTAGAGAGATCCTGCAGCTAAATATTGGTATCATCATAAGTTATCAATATCCAAACATGAATGTTCTTAATATTTTGATAATCTCATTATCTGGATTAATATCAAAATGAATACTCTGAATAATTTATCAATAATTTTACTCCAGAATGAAACTAAAAACTGGTGGTTAGAAGTGAAATATATCCAAGAATCAGAGAAGATACCAATCACTGAAAAAAAATTCTTTTCTAAAAGTAAAGCCCTACAAAAATTGAAGTTAGAAGAAAGAATAGTTAAATATTTATATTATAAATACTTTGTGAATAGTAAAACTATTTCAAAAGCAAAAGATAGAAATAAATCTGGGAAGCAATACTATTCTAATTGTTTTACTTAACAATAACTCAATTTACCTACCTGTGATTACTATGGACTTCAAGATGAAGCTAGATACTTTCTTAAAGTAATCTGGAGATATAATGACATTAAATATTTTTGTGACTACACTGAGTAATATATGTACATATTTAATTATGATGATTAATAAAAAAATAATGATACTATTAGAAAATTGAGAAGTAATAGTAACTTGTTAAATATTTTATCAATAATGCAATAAAATTGGAAAAGTAATACTTATCAGATATATTACTAAATATAATGAAGAAGAAGAGATACAATATATTACTTATAATGAATCTGAAGAAGCATCAGTTCAAGAAATCTTCCTGGTCATCTATTAACAACTATTTCCATCTTAAAGAAAACAACTTGCTTAATTGGAATATATTAATGTGAAACTCTGTAATGAATATTTGATTTCTTGTAATTCAGACACTTATGAAGATTGTGTACAATCTGAATAGGTTGAAGAACCACTAGAAGAAAAGCATCCAGAATTAGAAAAAGAAGAGAAAGCTGAAGATAGTGATTATGATTCAATTGAAGAAATCCTAAATGAATATTATATAGTATCTGAAGAATATGAAAATAAAGTAGAAGAAGAAGAATAACTCAAAGAATAATTAGCAAATTTAATGATCAAAATTTATAAAGATGAAAATAAAGAAAAAATGCCTGAACAAGCTCATGAACATGATGTAGACTTTGATCTTAGATATTCTGGAGAAGAAACCATCCTGATTCAACCTTGCCAAACAATTATAATTAATCTTTATTTGATAATTAAAGTTTCTGTAGGAACTGTTTGTCAACTAATATCTCAATTATTATTGGCCAAGAAAGGAATAAAAGTTAAAGAAGGAATTATTGATACTGGATATACTGGAAATATTAGTATACTACTAAATAAGATTTATGTAAATTAAGAGATAAATAAATAATTATCATTAGACTAAAGATCTATTCTTCATTTTCTTCTTTTATTATTAGTATTTTCATATATTTAATAATTATTCTTGACTCAAAGTATTTATTTCTACTATGATAGAATTTTAGTTGAGTATCATTAAAAGTTTTATGTAATAATTAGTCATATTGATTTCATAATCTGTAAGCTTTATCACCAAGAGTTTCATAAATATAAAACCATTTTATACTTTATTGTGACTGAAATTTATTTTCATGAGTAATATATTATTTCATATTATATACTAAAACTTTATTATTAATTTTGAATTGTGTGATTTTTTATAATTTGAGTCATGTTTTTCTTTTATTTATTATTGCTATCTTTTTATTCAATTTTATATTGTATTGATATCATCCGATAAGTAATGAATTAAAGAGAATATTTGATCTAATATTTCATTTTCTTCATTTTTATTTTCTATTATTGATAATGAATATTTCAAATTGATTAGTAATTGAATATTTCTTTCATAGGTCAAAGGTTCATGTTTAATAGTATTATTTCAAAGTATTCTATATGTAAATAATACTGATAGTATGTATATATTCCATTATTCATCTAATATAATACAATATTTCTGAAATATTCCATATAAAGTTTTATTAAATTATTTTACTATTCTATTGATCTGTAGGTGATATAATGATGAAAACTTGTGTTTAATTTCAAATTGAGTGATAAATTCTTTAATTACTTGAGCTGTGAATTCAGTTTCTTAATCAGATTATAATTCTTTAGGATATTTATATCTACAAATTATTTCTTCAAAAATAAATTTAACAACTGCACTAGCTTTTTTATTTGAAATTACTTTTACTTCAGATCATTTTATGAGTGAATCTATTGCTATAATAATATATTGATTTCTTTTCTTGGTTACTTTACAAGAGCTAACAAGATTAATTATAATTCTATCAAAAGATTGTCTAACTTTAATAGGATATAAATGTTATTTTATTATTCATCTATCAGTTCTTTAACAAATTTTACAAGATCTAATAAAATTCTTTATATCTGTTCCTATTCTATTCTACTAATATTTAATAACTATTTATTGATAAGTTTTATTAAATTCAAAGTGTCCAGCAAGTAAATTTGAGTATATGCTAGACATTATGATTTCAATTTTATTTTCTTTCAGTACTTAAAGTGGTGTGATAGGTTCTTTTTTTATTCTTTTTGTAAAATACTCTATTAATAATTAAAAAGTATTTTGATTACTAATGAATTTTCATTTGTTATTCTTTAGTATATTCTATAGAATAGCTTTTATTTTTTAGATATCTTATTAAGTCATAATATATTGTTAAATCCATTATATTGAGTAAATCAGATTTGAGTAATCTGTTTAATTAGTTATTCAGTAAAAATTATTCTAATTAGTTAATTAATTAAGTGAGTTTGATATTCTACTCCTGTGAATATATTCTTGAAAGTATATCCATATTTTAATTGGTCTTTCCAGCTCTATAAGTGACAATAAAGTTATATTCCATCATGATTATTATTTATCTTGAGATTTGAAATCCAAAATTAACTTGTTTAGTAAATAGCTAATGAAGTATATTATGATTAGTAACAATTTTAAAAAGAGATTCAAGAAGATAATGTTGAAATTATCTAATAGCCCAGACTATAACCAGAGCTTCTTTTTCAGTGATACTATAATTCTTTTCTGTTAGTTTGAGTGAAATACTTGCATAAGCTACTATTTTTTCTCTTCCTTTATCATCTTTTTGAGATAATACTGTATCAAGTTCAAAGTCAATAATATTAGTATATAAATAGAATTTCTTTATAAAATCAGGATAAATTAAGTTTAAAACAGAGATGAGTTTTTTCTTCAAAGTCTGAAATATATTTTCTTGGTCTATAATCCAAACAAAAATGATATCATTCTTTAAAAGTTTAAATAATAGTGCTGCTATTTGTGAGAATTCTTTAATAAATTTTCTGTAATATCTGATTAATTCTAAGAATAATCTAAGCTTCTTGATATTTATTGATATAAGAAACTCTTGAATTCATTAAATAGTTGAGAGATCAGGTGAAATTCCATCTTGAGTTATGATATGTTTTAAGAAGAGTAAGTTATCTCAAGTTATATTTTTTCAAGTTGAGTTTTAATCCAGCTTCTCTAATTTATTAAAAAACTTTTTATAGATGTTCTAGGTATTTTTTCCAAGTTTTTGAGTATACATTTATATTATTAATATAAATCATGATAAATTTCTAATTATAGTCTCTAAGTATATTATCCATAGCTTATTGAAAAGTTACTGATACATTACAAAGTTCAAAAGACATAACTTTAAATTTGTATAATTCTTCTCTTAAAATAAATATTATTTTTTTAATACTGGATAGTTTCATTTCAATCTATTAGTAATTAGATGTAAGATCCATAGATAAAAATTATTTTGCATTTCCAAGATTATTTATTATTTCATTAATCTATAGTAAAGAGTAGGTATCTTTCTTGGTGAGTGTATTAAGTTTTCTGTAATCAATACAAAATTATTTCTTGCTATTTTTTTTTACTATTACTATAATAGGTGAGAGCCAGGGACTATTGAATTTTTGAATAATATCTGCATTTAATATTTGTTATATTTCATCATGAATAAATTCTTGATCAGGTATAGTTGCTCTGTAAGTCTTTTGATGAATGGACTTTTTATTTTCAATATCAATTGAATGTTGAATAATATTGATTTATCCAAGTTCATTTAGATTTGATGCAAAAATATTCTTATATGCTTATAATAGATTATATAAGGCATCTTGTTGTTTAAGTATTAACTCTCTTTATTCAACTACTTTTGTGATTTCTTCTTTATTTAGGAAATATACTTCTATTTCATCCTTTCTAATTGATCTAAATTCTTGAGTTTCACAAGATGATTCTTCTAATTTTTCTCTGATATCTACTGGTATTATTTCTTTAATTAAAACAAGTTGTAAAAAGATTTCTTGAGTAATCTGTTTATTTAATTGAATTTTATAAGATTTATTAGAATTATTATATAAAAGAACTCTTATATTTCCAGTATATCTAGTATTAATAATTCTTTCTTTAACTTCTATTTCTTTCTTGATTAGTGATAATCAAGATATTAATTGATAAATAGTTTCTATAGAAATTTCAATTATCAAATAAAAATCAATCATAATTATTTGGCAAGATTAAATCAGGATTGCTTCTTCTCTAGAATATCTAAGATCAAAGCCTATATCATTTTCATGAACTTGTTCAGGTATTTTTTCTTTGTTATCATTATTATATATTTTGATCATTAAATTTGCTGACTGTTCTTCAAGTTATTCTTTTTCTTTTTCTTCTTTATCTTCATAATCTCCAGATGTTATATAATATTTATTTAAGATTTCTTCAATTGAATCATAGTCACTATTTTCAGCTTTTTCTTTTTTTTCTGATTCTGAATCTTTTTCTTCCAGTAATTCTTCAATCTGTTCAGATCATATACAATTATCATAAGTATCTAAATCACAAGAAATTAAATATTTATTATAGAATTTTACATTAATATATTCCAATTAAGCTAGTTATTTTTTTCAGAAGAGAGATAGTTATTAATAGATAGTCAAAAAGATTTCTTGAGTTATTGCTTTTTCAGATTTATTATAGATAATATATTGTATTTCTTCTTCTTTATCATATTCAATGATATATTAGATAAGTATTACTTTTCTAATTTCATTATATTATTGATAAATATTTAATAAGTTACTATTACTTCTCAATTTTCTGATAGTACTATTATTTTTTCACTAATCATCATGATTAAATACATATAACCATTACTTAGTATAGTTACAAAAATATTTTACTTCATTATATTTCCAAGTTACTTTAAGAAAGTATCTAGCTTCATCTTGAAGTTCATAATAATTACAGGTAGATAAATTGAGTTATTGTTAAGTAAAGTAATCAAAATAATATTACTTTTCAGATTCATTTCTATCTCTTGCTTCTGAAATAGTTTCACTATCTATAAAGTATTTACAATATGAATATTTAACTATTCTTTCTTCTAGCTTTAATTTTCATAAGGCTTTACTTCTTGAAAAGAATCTTTCTTTAGTAATAGATATTTTCTTTGATTTTCAAATATGTTCTACTTCTAATCACCAGTCTTTAGTTTCATTCTGAGACAAAATTATTGATAGATTATTTGGAGTATTCATTTTAACATTAACCCAGATAACTAGATCATCAAAATATTGTGGATATTTATATTTAGATATTGGTAATTTATGATAATATTAATATTCAGCTGCAGGATCTCTCCAGTCAAAAGTTCATTGAGAACTTTGATAGTAGATCTATTGGAGTTTTTTTTCTAATTTTGAATATTCTTTTCAGATGAGAGTAGTATCCTTGACTTGAACTTCTTCTTTGAAGATTTTAATATTTCTAACTTTAGAAATTAAGTTTATGATTATATAAAAAACTTTTTCAAAGTTTACATTATTAAATTATCTGAATGAAGTATGAGTTTGAGTCCAAGATTTATCAGATATCCACCATAGAAAATTACAATCTTCTAGATTTTGATCTTTAATTTTAAACTTATTATCAGAGATTTTACTAGAGAATATTTCTGTATTATCATCACTATCTTCAGATATAGCATTTCATTATTCATAAATAAATTTGATTTGATACTTTTCCTTCTTTTTCATTCCAATTAAAAGTTATTATATTTTTCTTCAGATTAATTTTAGTATTGATCTTATTTAACTAGTTCATATCTATTATAAGACTATAGATTTAAGCTTCAGTAATATTTACTTCTACTAGAATTATAATTCTATCAATAGTGATAAGAAAGTTATCAATAGCTCCTAATAGTTATTTGGAATATCCATTAATATCAGATTTGAAGATATTAGATTTTTGTTGAATCTTCATTTCTAATTATTTGAGGAATTTATAGCTAATAACACATTCAAATATTTTAGTATCCATAATTAAATCTACAGGAGTCTTTCCAACTTTGACTTTGCATCAGGCTGAGATTATTTTGATCTTCTGGATAAACATTATTTTTTATTTGAGTTTCTTCTGTGATTCCTTTCTTATTTCTTTTGACATTTAAATTCTCTGTTTAGATGAGATCTTAATAAATTGGTTGATAATAATATTGGCTTTCTGAGAGGCTAAATCTTCAAGTATGTCATAGGTTTCTGCTTTCTTGGCTAGAACTAGAAGATGAGCTCTTTCTTTCTTTCATTTCTTCTTCTCCAAATTGGTCTTGTCTTCTTCCAGTACTTTGAATAGAGGTTGAATAATTTCATTTTCTTTTTTACTTTCTTTTTCTTTTTTAATAATTCTTTGGCATTTTCTTCAGCAAGATAATTATGAATTGCCAGTAATAAGAAACTAGATTGAGTGGATGAATCACTAGATAGACCATTATCAGATGCTTGTAAAGTAGCTATTAAATTCTGAATTTGTGTGAGAGGAGAAGTAATATCCAGATTTTGTGAATTGTTAGATTGCTGATTATTATTTTAGATATTCTAATTCTGCTAATTGTTATTATTACTATTATTATTTTGATTTTGATAATTCCAATTTTGAGAGATATTTTGATTATTAGATGACTAATTTACAGATTGAGAGTTGTTTGGACAAACTTTACTAATATATTCTTTTTCTTTATAACTATAACAGATAATAGATTTGTCTCTTGACTGATTTCATTACTGATTATTATTATTATTCTAATTATTATATTTTCTATTAGATTTTACACAGTCTAATCTATTGATCAGATCTTGCAAAATCTTAGCAAGAGCATTCTATTTACCAGTTGGTTAAGCTTAAGTTTGATGATAAATTTATTTGAGTGAATTTGAATTATCTTCTTTCACATTCTTTGCAATTTTTAATAATACTTTTCATAATATTCTCAGTATTTAAATTAATTTATTTTCAAATTTCTGATTTGAAATCTTTCTTGAAAATTTGAATCTTATATTCTTCTGAATAGGCTTGTTCTGGATCTACTTTATTTTCTAATTCCATAAATTGATTTACATATTCTTCTATAGTTCTGGTTTGTTTCAAGAATTCTAATTCATCTTATCATTATTATATTTTATAAAATAAATAGAATTTAAGAATAAATTGGAAAGTAAAATCATGTTTATTATGATTCTTATTTATCTATTCATTTAATTGAGAGTATCACTTATAGATTATTAATTAAACCAGACAGCAGCTGGTTCTTCTAGATATTCTCTTACTATCTTGATTTTTCTATTATTAGTAATTCCATTAATTTTGATAGCTACTTTAAAGTCATATAACCATTTAATTAGATTCTAATTATTATTCTTAAATTTATTGAATTAGAATAAGAATCTTCTTCATTTCTTTATATTTTTATGGATTGAGTCAATTCACCAAGAGCTTAAATAAGACTATCCATTCTATTTAACATGATTATTTCTTCTTTTGGTTGAATTTTTTGAGTTTGAATTTATTCAATTATAATTGTTAGTTTTTTAGGATCTTCTGAACTACTATTTTTATATTCTGATTCTATTGGCTGATTGATTAAGAAGATTTCAAAATTATCTGTTTCTTCAAGAACAAGAAGAATATTGTTAACTAGATATATCTGTTATTCAATTATGATTTTACTTTCAAATATGAAGGTATTAAGTAACTTGACAATTTCTTTTCAAAGTTGATTAGATATGAGATTTTATTGTACTATATTATCAAAAAATTTCTATGATAATCTATTATAGAAAACTATGTAATAATCCTGAATTCAGGTAAAAAAATTTATAAATCTTCTATCTGAATTTTTGTTTGTAAAAAAACAGTAAGGGTAGTAGTTATATATTTCAATATGAGGTAAGAATTTTCAAGAATCTTTTCTGTCATGTTTACTAAAATATAAATTAATTGTGAGTCTAATAAAAAAGTAATATATACTTATAAATTGATAAACTTTTTAGATAACTGATATCTCAAGGGTAGCTAATCCTTAAAATAATAAGATGAATAATAAATGAAAATATTATAAATGAGTTAACTGGAATCTCTGGGCAGGTGAGATTCACAGAGAGAATACCAAATATTACAAACTATACTTTGAAAGATAGATTTTATTACAAATATAGTTTATAATAAGTTTTGAGAGTAAAGACTAAATTATTTATAAAGATTAAGGGAATAATGATTATTCTAAAGATTTTCTAGTACCAATACTTATAAGTATTATATTAATACAAGGCAAAAATGAAATAAAATTAAATTATAAAAATGAAGTTGTGATCATGAAAACTAAACTAAGAGTAAGATATCTAAAACTAAAATAATAAATACTATAACTAAAACAAAAAATTTAGTGTACTGACTAAACTATCTAATAGTATCTTTTTAACTATTAGGCAAATAAAGAGTATATATTAAAATAAAATAAAGCTTTTATATATGAGAAAGCTTACAAGAATCTTCTTAAATCAAATAAATATACTTGACTTATTTTAAGTAGAGAGCATCCATTATCTAAGTTTTTCAGACAAGGAAAACTTATAAATAATCAGAATATAATTTATTATAATAAAAGAGGTAAATGAAAGCAAATTATCAAGATAAATATTAAAGAAAAATTACAAGATAAGTATAACTCAAGTATTTTTAAAAGATAATTGAATTATTACTATTCAAGTATGTTTAT
>CAJVPS010003534.1:0-10076 GCA_910591765.1 Ambispora leptoticha
CTTAATCAAATAAAATCATCTTTGATCAACTTCAAAGAAAAGATTGTCAGAACTTTCTCTAATATTACTTTTACTCTCTATTACCATCCAATTTTTCGAGCTATCCAAACACTTCTATAATAATCAGAAATAACAGACAATTTTAACTAACAGAGTATTCTAAAAAAGAAGATGATGATAAGTTTTTAATTACTGTAATGTCATTAACAAAATTAATAAATCAGTAAATATTAAGTAATTACCAGAAAGATGAAGTTAAAATAAGAGTATTCAGAGAATAGTACAAATATGATTGGTAATATGAGACTAAAAAGATACTTCCTCCATTATATCATCTATTATTAATTATTTTATATTCAGATACTACTATCTTTAATAGTCTTAGCAAGATATCAGAATATCTTGTATTTTTAATATTTAGCAACTTCTCAAATTGATTTTGAAATAAACCAAAAGCTAAAGTTCTTTTGGATTTTTTATCCAAAGTTCAAGACTCAATGATAAAAATTATCAAAGATTTTTGAAGCTTACAATACAAAGTGTATCACAAGTACTTTAAAATTATACTTGATTCTCTAGTGAAAAAACCTAATAAATTGTATTTTGAAATATAAGAGTGATTAGTAAATTTTGTAATATATATTTCAATCTTTCTCGCAAATATGCTTGAAGCTGTTAATGTAATTACAATATATAAATTAGCAAAATGCAAAATATTATATCATATCTATATGATTCTGCAAAATAATCTTAATAATATGAATCTTGAATCAGAAGATACAAATCTTAGAATATCAAAAAATATATGACAGATTATAAACAAAGATCAAAATAAGAATTTTTCTATACATAATATTAAAAATACATTCTGAAAGTTCTTGTGAGTGTTTGAATACTAATTCTTCTGCAATTATTTTTAAATAATTTTGAATTATAATTAAATTAAAATTATTAAATTATTATAGAAACTTAAATATTTATGAAGCTTGCATACCTGATCATATATATCATATTAATCTTGATCTTTTTAAATACCAATTAAACTTCATTCAAGATATTTTAAAGAAAGTTGAAGGAACAAAATTACTAAACAACTTTAATAGCCATCTCTATCAAATTTCTCACTTTTCTGAATTGAAGTTGTTTAATAAATTGGATTAAATAAAAGTGATAATAGCTGCAGACTATTGATATATCATAAAAATTATTCTTTTTATGTTAAACAATATCTTTGATACATAGAATAATATAACTTACAATAAACTCTGTATGCTTTATGTAAAGTTTAGTAAAATATATATGATAAGTAGATGAGAGTTATTTACTGAAAATAATTTAAAAGAATTTGAGATAAAATAAAGTAAAATTAATTAAACTTTAAAGAACTAATAATAGATTTTGAAAATAGATACAGATTCTCATTACCAACTGGTCAACTGAATTTAAGAGAATCTTTTCATCACTATTCATTATGAAATGTAGTTTTCCTAAACTGTATAATTAATATTACTATATAATTTTGATAATTTATAAATATGATATCTTAAATGGTCTCTTGATGAAAATATATAAAATATTTTACAAGTCATATGTGAAAAATCCATATTAGTCATTAAATAGAAAAAATATCATGCAGTAGATAATAAATACAATAAGCCAAGTATATTAATTATGATTAATTTATTATAAATTCTAAACTATACTTATAGATAAAGTATAAAGAATTGGCTTTAATGATGAATAAGATAGTTTATTATAAAACTATAAAATTTGGCAAGATATTATGAAATTATCTTTAAATTTTATTAATGTAAAAGTGATTTCATTGAAGAATTAGAAGAGTCTATTACATCCAAACTTTATTAAAAAATTATCATACATAATCACTATGTTAGAAATATTTCTCAATATATTATCACAAGAATTCAAAAGTAAAGACTTTTATATAAAAATTTATAATATAGTTCATTTAGAAAGTGACAAAATTCTGAGAATATCTGGAAATTTTCATGACAAAAAGTGATTCAGTAATATTACAGTAACTTCAACTAAAAATCAAAGCTATTATAGATCAGATGAAGGTACTTGATATAGAAAGATAAATATAACTTGAAAAATAATAAAATGTAATTTCAAATTTAGTAATTTTGAATGAATTAATCTTCACATTTTCTTCTAAAAGATACTGCTTTTTCTATAATTTTTTTGAGAATTAGCAAAAAATCTATATAATCTTGCTATAATTTGTTGATATAATATTATGCCAAATGAATTAGAAAAGTATAATTATTCTTATCTATACTATATCAAAGAATATAATATAATTCTAATAAAATCTATAAATTAAGAGATATATATTATGTCAAGATTTGATAAAAAAAATCTTTTTTTGTTAAATAAATATATATTTTGAAAAACTAATGGGCAAAGAATTTTAAAGTCAAATTTATATCTATAGTAAACTTCAAAGAAAAAAAATAAATATTAATGCATATAATTGATCTTTTATTATTTATCTATTTAATTTCTGTCTAAAGAACTGTAATAATCTGTAATTATGCTAATTATTACAGTTTCTTTAGATTATACTTCTCTAAAATTTCTATTTTCAGAGTTTTGCACAGATTTTGATCAGTATAATCAAAAAATCAGTAATGATTAGCATATTTACTGATTATTGCTGATCTGATATCTATCAAATTTACTGATAAAATTAAGAGTAAGATATCTAAAACTAAATTAATAAATATTATAATAAAAATAAAAGATTTAGTACTCTGACTAAATTTTCTATAGTATCTTTTTAATTATTAGATAAATAAAGAGTATATATCAAAAATAAATCAAAAGTTTTTATATATGAAAAAGTATATAAGAAACTTTATAAATCAAATAAAATATATTTGGCTTATTTTAAGTGAAAAGCATTTATTATCTATATTTTTCAGGCAAGAAAAATATGTAATTAATCAGAATATATTTATTATAATAAAAGAGATAATTAAAAGTAAAATATTAAGATAAAAATCAAAGAAAAAATTATAAGATAAGTATAACTCAAATATTTTCAAAAATAAGTAAATTATTACTATTCAAATATATTTATTTCATATTTGAAAGCAGAAATATTTATATATCTTTAAGATTTTACAAATTCTATTTAAACTCTATTTATAACTCATTTGCTATTCTAGTATATGATTACAAGTTTTAGAGTAAAGAATCAATAAATGAATAAATAAAATAAAGAGATAAGATATATATAGTAAGTTAAAAGATAAAATAAATATTCTAAAAAGAAAAGATAATAAAGAAAAATAAATAAAATTGATTTCTAAATTATTTCTGAACTATTAATAAATTATTTGTGAACTGTTATTGACTTTTGAGCTATTTATATAATTATAATCTTGAATTATTACTAAAATATTACAAAAATATTGCTGAACTGTAATTAAATTCATAACTGATATATCAATTATATCATTTAAAGTTACATGTTTTCTAAAGATTAACTAATTGGTTAAAAATACATAGTTCAAAAAATTATAAAATTAAAAAAATTTATATTATTATAATAATAATACATATTTATGCATAATACTACTAATAATTAATCTTTTTTCTAGTTTTTTATACATATAGTAAATAAATAGTATTATATTATCTATGAAAATAAGAAATCTAAATTTTTTAAAATTAAATCTTAAGCAAGTTTATTATAATTTTTAAATGAATTATAAAGAATAATTATTTATTAATATATTAAGTTAAATTTTTCTCCAAATATAATATATATTATTTTGACCAAAATATAAATATGATGTAATATATATATATATATAGATGATTTTTTGTGATTGAAACTTGCACTTACTGCCTTTAGAAATCTTTCTATATTAATGGTACTGGATTTTAATATAAAATATGTAAAAGTACCATTTTTTCTAATCAGCAAAAAATTTGAACACATAAACCATGATAATTCTTTATAATTTTCTAATCTTTCTCATAATTCTCGCACTTATAATAATTTTTGTATTTGCTATATCATTAGATATTGGTCTTGGTTGTAAGTCATAATTTTATTTTTATAAATTAATGTCTTCAAATGATGAAGGAGAAATAATAAAAATCTTTGATTGTGCATTTTTTTCAGTTTTCATAACATGTGACTATTTTCATCCTAATCCTCCTCCTGGTTATAAGTTATAATTTTATTTTATTAAATTAATGCATCTTAAACTCTAAGTTTTCGCTGTCAAAAGATGAAGGAAACATTAATAAGCTTGAACACTTTTTTCTTTTGTATATTTTCGTCCACTTGTAATGATTTTCATAGATCCAGTTCACCCTCTTCTTGATCGTAAGCCATAATTTATATATTTATAAAGTTAATAAATCTTATCTTTAAGCTTATATTGTCAAAATTTGAGGGAAACATTAATATAAATATTTGGTTATACATTTTTTTGATTTTCTAATTCATTGAAACTTTGAAAAGACTGTACTTTTTCTCTATGGTGTGTTCCAACTATTGTATAGTTACGGAATAGAATCAGTAAAGCTTGCTTGGCTTGAGAAATTTACTATAGTTACAATATCTTTAAGTTCTGGTTAAATTTTATATGAAGATAATTTACGCAAGAGTGTATTAAAAAAATTATTTAATTAAAATAGTATTTTTTGAAAAAAATTCTTAACAAATTTTCTTATGATTGAATATGTAAATGCATTGTTTTTGCCAAGGACATCTATATTATTATGTTAATTACTAAAAAAAAAAATAGGTTGAATATCACTTAATATTCTGCTCCCTTTCTAAAGTTAAAATCAACTCTTCTAGTGCTGCGGTTAGATACATTAATTTTATTCATCTACGCGAGTTTTCGCCAATGGTGAAATCCATGCCTGGTGATACCAACTTTGCTTATCATTTGGCTTAAATGTACTGCCTCTGCTTGTCTTCTTAAATAATAAAATGTTGATATATAAAGATCGTATTGATGATTTATAATGTAAAATCTTCAAGTATCTTCTCATATTCTTATTATATTATTCTAAAGCCAATACCTAGAGAATCATCGAAAAATATATAAATAAAATTTATTATTGCTGCCATTTTAGGATTTTTAATCAGTAAATCTTGATGTAATAATTTTCGTATTGCTGCACCAGAACAAGATTCCAGCTATTCTTCTAAGACATAATTTCATGTTTTATAGACTGTTTATAACTTATAAAATCATTTTTTTTAAACCAAAAAGTTGAATTACAGACTCTATAAAAAATCTTCTAAATTGATCATAAATTTTACAAATAAAATAAAAGAAATATAAATTGTATTCAATTGCAAATTTAGCATATAAAATTAAATTAGACAAAAACCATTGATATATATGCATTTAGAAAATATAAAAGCATGAAATTGAAAACTGTAAAATTATTATTGTTACCAATTTCAGTGCAATTCGAGTTCATTTTTCGATTTCTTGTAAAAACTGGTTTTGAATACTTCATCTCATGAATAATTAGGGATGCCATGTACGATTCAGGAGTAGAGTTTTTAGTAATTAGTCAGATTGAAGTCAAACTTGCGCATGTCATGTGAAATGAATAAAATCAACATATATGTACATATTTTCATGTACTTCAATTATATTTAGAATTGATAATGATAAAATAAATCAAAAATTCCTAAATAAATATCTTTATTGGAAATAATTTTAAGAATCAAGTACATGTACATTTACATTTACATTTTATATGTACATGTATACATGTAATCGATTTTGCATACTGTATTTGCCCCAAAATAAGCAATATTATATTTTATTAATTAGTATCAGAATATCATCAATAAGCTGATTTATTTTTATTCTCTTCACACCATTTAATACAAGTATATGTATGTCTTTCCGAGCTATAAGGTTTCTTTGTTGCAATACATGAATAAAGTCCAGAGTTGTGCAATAGATTTGTAACAGTCGATAAACTACAAGTGAGGCCTAAATTGTTGACTATTTCACACAATGGTGCATATCATTTTTTGCTAGCTTCACGTATAAGTAAATCCTTTTCGTGATTGTTTAAGCTGATAATCTTCCTGAATGTGGTGAGTTTTCACTTTTCTGATTCGTTTATATTTGTTTAGAAAGTGACGTACCATTGTAGGATCGCGTTTGAGTATTTTTGCGATTTGAGCGGGATTTGCGGTATCCATATACGCCAAAATCTTCTCCTTTTTCAATTTCGTTAAGTTGCGTATAGGTGGACATCATTTTTTAACCTAATGAAATTATAGTGTTAACGACGTGGTAAAAGATAAATAAAATGATGTTTATTATCGAAAAAGGGAGAAAACTTAATAAATATATTTTTAAAAAATATTTCTACACGTAAATTGGGCGATACTTTCTGTGGGTACTGTATATTTGTCATATAAAAAAATATGCCCGAAAATAATCATGACTCTGATTTAGAGCTCAAAATATACCTCAAAAACTCGTGTTTATTTTGGAGCAAATATGGTACTTATTATTATACTCGGTGGACAAATGTTTGGAATCGGGAAATAATCTACACATTGATTCTATAAAAAGAAAACCATAGACATGTAGTTTATTATATGATCCATGTCCAATAGAATACACCAATTTTTTTATTAACTCAAAAAACAAATCTGACGCAAGATATGAAAAATGACTATTACTCAAAAACCAATGCCAAAATCTGTCTGGAATACTAATTAAAATTATCGGGACAATAATTTTACATATAATTTTGCCATTTGCCCTAACTGTTACCCTTATACAGACCTTATAAATCATAAAAAATCATTAATAATAAAGTGAAAATTTAAAGGGATTGATCACAATATGAACTACGCTTTAACTGTTCCTCTCCCAAACTAAATTTAATTTTTGACCCAAAATGTCATTGCTATTATTTCAACTGCGAAAGATTAGAAATAGTATTTTTTTTCCCACTATACTAGCCATAGTAAACAACAATAACCTCGTCGTCAGAAAGAGAGAGAAAGCGAGCAGCTTATCAACAGCTTCAAATACTTTGTCTATTGTCTAAAGAATCAATAGCTTTTTCAGAGTGGTGAGAGGCAATAATATATTTAGTCCGAATAAAATAACGCCCGTCGAGTTTGAAAATGGGTTTGATGAATAAGCTACATACTTTGTGAATGATCAGCCAATTCCGCGATCTCAGAGTCATCAGCAGCTTTGGCAACCATCACCACAGGTATTTATTCTCTTGTATTTCATGAGTGCGATAAATGTGACAGATAAGTTTGTTGATAATGAATAATGATTTCATGCAATTATTATCTTTTCGTGGAAAAATCATTGTAAATATCGAATATACATTAAATCTCAAGGAATACTCACTCTAAAACTCACTATTATTATGTATCGCAAATTTCACAGAAAAAGCAAGATTCTCAAATATTGCAAGAATAGATTCGCTAAAATGTATACATAATATCATGGAGATTCAAATCGGGATGACAAACTTGACACCTTCAGAAATGCGTATAATATCATCAGGCAGACAACCACAATATCCACCACAGGCACAATCTCGATTATAACCAGAGAGTGCCTGACACAAAACCTGTCGATCAAGAAAATAAATACAAAAAGATAAAAGTAGAAGTTGATAGAATGTAAGATAATTATCTTCAAATTTATCATTAGCTATCGATATTTTTAGTAATAATACCATTTCTTGAACAGTATCACGGAGAAAAAGTTGAAAGAACAAAGAGAGAAAGAAGAGGCTGAAAGGAAGAAAAGGTTAAGAATGAGATAATATAATTAAGCATATTAAATAATTAATTTTTATAAGAGATTAATATTTTTCAAATCTTTATTATTAATAGAGAGGAGCAAGAATAGGCGGCAGTAGCTAAAAAAACTCACCATGCATTAGCAGTGCAGTCGCAAATAAAGCCATTGCGACCATTATATGAATTAATATCACCTTTAGGATGTAAGAGGATCAAAAAGAAATACCATCGAGAAAAAGGCCAACTCGTCAAATATCTAATCCTTCTGTAGCAGGGCGAAGTCTGCTGTAGCATCGAGCAATCACGCCAATGGAAAAGAAAAAAATAAATTTCATTCAGAGGTAAGTGTTATTAATCTAATGAATTTAACCTATTTAATTCAATGTGAAATTTATTATTATAAATTTTAAGGAAGGAATGGATATTGATATTTCAATGGAGCAATGATGACTATCAGATCTATTATGTTTGGGTTTGTTGAGCCTATTATCTAAGCCATTATTAATCAAGAAAAAGCAACAAAAGTCTGTTGCTATGCTCAATATAAACAAGCTGAGAACTAGTCCAAATAGAGGCCGATCGCAATCTCAATCTCCTAATCGAGGACTAATATCACGTGCCCGATCTAGGATGCCTGAAATAGTCAATACCGATACGCGTAATAAGTCGGCTAATTCTACTACTGTTGGCGAAAAGAAGAAATTCACTATTAAATTATTAATAAATAAACAATCACGATTGACCACAAAACAAACTGAATCGGTGAATGCTGCACTAATCATTATAGCTGCAATTTCCGAATCTCCAAAGAAGAAGAGATGTAAATTAGCGGATGATGATACATCTGTACCAGCGCGGAAAGTGCACAAAATTTCTGCAGATGATAATGCGGTATCGAGATCTGTCAATGTCAATCAGCAAAAGATATTAGAAAAAAGAAAACAATACTTTTAAACATTCGAAAGAAAAATCAACATTACGAGATTTGATGCCATCTAAAAGCCCACCCTCAAAAGATCGAAAAGAATCAACATCATCCTTATGATCTTATAATTCAAAAAGCACTAGAAGAGATGACGCTTCTCATAATTCCTCAACCAAGAAACTTCTTCACGAAGAAAAGATGAAAGTGCATTGCGTAATACGAGTAATAGCAAAAATCAAATTCTGCAAAAAGTTTATCATCATCGAACCAAATTCAAACATCTTTCTCGAAGATAGATGATTCTGAAAAGAAAAAATCTTATTAAATCGTTTTCTCTCAGACTTTTTATCATAATATTCTGAAATTCACACATTCAATACCTCCAAGAACACAGATGATGACATTCAAAAGTAACTAAATAGAAATTTTCAAAAACAGATTTGGTTTTTTTCTAATTCATGCTAAAAAAGAATAATTTCATATTTTACAGATTCGCAAAAATCGATAAAAACTAAAAACACGAAGGAGAACGAAAAATTAATGAAGCAGTAGCAGCAAAAATAAAAATCACCGCAGAGCATCATCTTGCAGTTGAGAAACGCAACAATGTAAAGAAAATTTGGAATAGGATAAATTAAAAAGTGGGAAAGTCAAATATGCGAATAATTTGAAAGCAGCTTTCTGGGACCTTGCCAAGTCACTTAGTGTATATACTCGGATGTGAGTTTTATGTTCAACTAAAATTCTGCTTTCTATAGACTTAATATATTATGTATTGAACTGATTTTTAAGTACGCTTGCCAAGTCTCAGTGATGACGAACAAAGGCAATCATATGCACTTTGAACTTTCTTTGGATTCTCTGAAGAATTTGGTGGCCAAATGCGGGAAATTAATGGATTCGTTATGCAAAAGACAATAAAAATACTCTAAAGTAATTGTAAATGGATCTTGTAGAAAAATTGCAAATCCTTTCACATCAAAAATGCGAAGTGATAGGAAAAAGAACAAGATTTACATAAATTCTCTCTTATGGGTTTTAAACCTTTTCCACGAACCACTACCAATGCGAAACCTTAATATACCGCTGCTCATGTAGAAATCGTTTGTTTGGAAATATTTGTCAGGACAGATCTTATATGCAATGAAAAAAAGCAAGCAACTATAAACTTACACTTCAAAGATTGGCATCCTCAACTACGCCACTAGTATATCGTGACTAGAGATGGGCAAATGCGCATAGTATACATGTAATACGAATAATAATCTACATGTACATATATAGTAATCAATCAAATACACGACGACGCGAATTCATAAAAATTAATGATTTTTATTTTCTGTAACT
>CAJVPS010003535.1:0-10076 GCA_910591765.1 Ambispora leptoticha
ATACACATAACTAAATTAATAAATGAATAAGACTAAATATATATAATAATATAAACTAAAAATAGAATTAATAATAAATAAGATTAATTAATATAAATTTCTTATTTATCTAATTTAGTAATAATTAATAATTACTGTGCTATGTGCTATAGCTATATTATATATTGTACTATATCTACTATATTACACAAATAGGTAATTAATTACAGAATCTCCAGCTTTAAAAGATTTACTCTGTAAATCTTTTAATTATTATTGATAATAATTATTAATTCTAGATTATTAAACTCAATATATAATTTCAAGTAATCATCATTATATAAATTCTTCAAAACTTTTCTATTTTTATTTCTAAGTTTATAAGTTTCTTTATCATATATTTCATGAATATAAAATAATCTTTTCTATTTTTTATCAAACTTATCATAATATTAATATTGAGTTTCTATTTATTTAATCAATACTTTCTGTTCTATCTGAAAAATTATTGAATTTTATTTTTTGTCATACTATTCTTTTTGTTTTGACTATTCTTCTTGAATATTACTAAGAGCTAGTTCTCATATAATTTCTAATTTGTTAATTAATTCATATGTTCTTTTAACAAGAACTTCTTTAAAAGTGAGATTATCAAAGTCTTTTAGCTCAATATCTAATAGCATAATTACTTATTGACTATATATTAGTTAAAAGAATTTAAATAAAGTTATACTTTGCTTTATTATTCTGTAAGCAAATAGAATTAAAAGTAAATAATAATCCTAATCTTTCTTGTAGAACTAAATATATTTTAATAATAAAATACATAAAATCTGATTTAATCTTTTAACTAGTTCATTAGTTTGAGAATGATAAGAAGCAGAAAGTCTATATTTGATCTGATATTTTTTTAATAGTTCTTTAATAATTTTATTAATGAATATAGTTTTTCTATTATTAAATATTTCTTTTAAAAATTCATATCTCATTACTATATTTTCATAGAGAAAGAAGATGATTGTACTTGTGAAAGTATTAGTAATTGATCTTGCTTTAATCTATTTAATTAAATAGTCAATAGCAATTATAATATAGCAATTTCTATTACTGATTTCTGAAAGAAATTCTATTAGATTAATTTTAATCTTTTTAAAAGATATATTTACTTGAATTAGTGTTATTTTATTATTCTTATATAATCATTCTTTTTATTAGTATATATTACAGACTTTAATATATATATTTATATCTTTATATATCTGAAACTAATAATAATTTCTTATTATTTGATTATAAGTAGTTTTAATTTTAAAATATTCAGAGATAATATTAGAGTAATTATTATAAAAAACTGACTCTATTTTTATTAATTTTATAACTAATAATAGATGATCAATATCTTATTTATTTTTTTTGTATAATTTATTATTTTATATAAAGTATTTCTTTAATTCTGCTAGTAGTTATTTTTATTTTTTCTTTAAAAGTTTATTAGATATTAGTATATTAAGATAATTGTATAATTTTACATAATTATTCAGATTCATATTTTGTTTTTTTTTTAGATATGTATAATATTCTGAAAAGTAAATTAATATTTAAATAAATTCTTTCAGGTTTATATTCAACTTTAAAATTATACTCTTATAAAACTATTATCTAATATATAAGTCTTTTAGGAGAATTTAATTTATTGATTAATCACTTAAGTACTGAGTAATTAGTAATTAGTATGAATAGAATATCAGATAACAGATAGGATCTAAATAATTTAACTATCCAAATAACTTCAAGATATTCTAGTTCTATTATAATATATTTGCTTTTTTTTTACTCACTTTTCTGCTAGCATAAGTAATTATATGTTTATTCTTTTTACTATTATATTATACCAATACAGCTCCTAATCCTAGTTCAAAGATATCAATAAAAAGAGTGAATGACTTTGAAAAGTCAGGATAAGCAATAATTAAAGATAAAGTCAAATGTTTCTTAAGTGATTCAAAAGCTATTTGTTATTTTTCTATCTATTTAAACTTTTCATTCTTTTTAAATAATTTATGCAAGAGAATTATTAACTTGACAAAATCTTTGATAAATCGCTTATAGTAAGAGACAAGTTTAATAAATTCTCTTAATAATGTGATATTAGTAGATATTAGAAATTCTTGTACTTTTTCTATTTTGGCTGGATCAGGATGAATTCTATCTTTACCAATAATATAGTTTAGAAAGGATAACTGGTTCTTTTCAAAAATATATTTGTCTGATTAAAGCTTTAGATTTGCTTATTAAAGCTTTTTCAGAGCTTTTTATATATAAATATTATCCAAATATACAACTATAAACTTTCTAATATATTTCTTGAAGATTTTATTTATAAGTTTCTAAAAGATAGCTAAAGTATTTATAAGCTCAAATGATATTATATTAAATTAAAATAAATTCTTATTGATAATAAATATAATTTTCTCTCAGTCTCTTGGATGTATTTCTACTTGCCAAAATTTGCTAGCAAGATTCATGATAATGAAATATTTAGTATTTTTAAAGAGTTTAATAGTTTATTAATCTGTAACAAGAAATATCAATTCTCCTTGATGATTTTATTTAATTTTCTATAATTCATACATAACTGGAATTTTCTATTCTTTTTTCTTACTATTACTATTGGTATTGAACAAGAATTATCAGAAAAAGAAATTATTTTATTATTCAGTATCTTTTAGATTTCTTCTTTCAGGAAGATATTTTTCATAGATGATTTTTGATAATATGATCAAAGAATGATGGATTTTTCTTCTTTCAAATATATTTTGTATTAGAATATATTTATTCTATCAGACTGAATTATATCAAAAAGATTTTTATATAAATCCAGAATTTGATATAGATATCATTATTATTCTGAATTCAAATCTGACTCAATCATAGTTAGAGTGATATTTAAGAATAGTTAAGATAATATTTCTAATTATCTGTATATATTTTGTTCTATCTTACATTGAATATATTTATATTCTTTTCTATTATAAATATAGATATTATAATCTTTTAGTCTTTCTTATTAAATTCTTTCTTTTTCTTCTTATTTGATAATTTTATTATTAATTTTTATAAAGTCTTCTTGAACTTTTACCTTCATTACAAGCTGCTTACTTTACTCTTCATATACTATATATAAGAGCCAATTAATCAATTCTTCTTCTTCATATTCAAACTTATCATCTTTATTCTTAAGAACAGAATCTTTGAGTTCTCTTTTGAGGTCAATTAACCTTATGATTAATCTTTACTAAGTATAAGTGACTGAAATAGCTATAAACTTTTCTATTATTTTTAAGCTTAAGAGTTCTTTATCTCAATTTAAAATAACTTTGGACTATTTTATCTATTAATTGTCAAGTAATAAATTATACTAAGCTTTTTTTATGACTAGAGTATCTATCTATTAACTGAGATCTCTAATTTTTATTTTTAATTTCTTTACTTCATCTAATAATTGTTTAGACTTTCCATTTATATCTATAAGACTGATATTGGATAGCTTATTAATCTGTCTATTTATCTGCTTTAAGAATCTAACTAATATAATATTACTAACTGATTCATTATCAATTATTATTCTGATAGGTTAATCTTTTACTTTTCCTTTATAATAAACTGCATCTACTACTTTTCTACTCTTTTTTTCTAGATTTTTAAATTCTCTATAGTTTTAGTTAGTAACTATTATAAAAATATTATTAAAGATTTTTGAGATTGACTTATACTCTAATCTTTCTCAAATATAGACTCTAGTTTAAATACAGAGTATTACTATTATTAGTAATAATATTAGAAGATGGTGATATAATAAACTATTCTTCTAAAAGCTATTATAATTATTATAATAAAAGATTATTATTTGAGACTATGATGATAATATTAGTTCTAAGATTAATTAGTTATCTAGTATTTATATTTCTTTTTATATAACTATTAGTATAATATCATATTTTATTACATTTAAAATATTTAATATTTAAGATACTATTATTATTATTATTATTATTTACATTCTTTTTTGATAATCTATAATTATGAGTTATATATTCATTTTTACTATAATTATAATATGTCTTATTTTGATTAGAATAGCTATTAGAACTTTAATTATTCTGAATTGATAGCTTTTTTATCTGTTCTGTAAGATTAGCTATAGCTTTACTCATATTATTTACTGGATTTAGAATAGTAAAGAGAATATCAAGATTTTGTGATATAAAAAATATAAAGTTAAGGAAGTACTAATAAGTCTATCTATAACTAGACTCAGTGCTAATCACTTTTGTAATTGTTACTTCTAAGATATCTGAATTAGACTTATTTATATAAAAAATAATTTCTAGTTTTAAGTCTTTTATAAATTACTTAATATAATAGATAGCAGGATATGTACTTATTGAATTAATTTTTTGAAGCAGTATATAAATATCTTCTGTATATGAAGTTATATTTTTATTTACTTCTTGTATTCTCAATTTCAATTATTATTATCATGTCAAAACTTAAGTATTTGTTCTAAACTATACAATAAAGTTTGATAAAATGAATTATTATCATTATTATTATTCTAGCTTGTAAGTCAATCAGTATTTATAAATTTACTTTGCTAATACCAAGTTGATATAATCTCTCTCAGATAGATATATATTATTTCTATCTTTCTTATATTTATTATATTATTTACATTTGCTAAGCAATTGAATTCTTCAATTCAGTTCATAAGATCTTTATATACTTTACCATTATAAAAAAAGAATGATATTATTGATAACTTGTCTATTTTGTTAATTTTATATTATTTGAATGAGTGAGATGAGTACTTAGACTAAAGTTTATATAGCTTGATCTACTATTTCTTCTTTTTAATTTCTTTAAAGTTATAGTAGAGATGAATCTAAAAGGATAGGAGGCTAAACTTCTTCTTCTAAAGACTCTTTTTCTGTTATATTTTTGAATTGAACTGAAACTCTTCTTCTATATAGAAAATTAGTGAAAAATATGTTAGAAGTTAAGATTGAGATGAATAATGATGGAACTGGTATGAAGGTTTTAATCAAAATATTGATTAGAGTATTTGATCTTGACTGCTAGATATAATATGATTTTTGTTAATTAAATACAATAACTTCCTCATATAAATTATGAATAATACTAATAATTTCAATTGAGATATGATTTGAATATTTTTAAATTCAAAGTTGTAACTGATATTTGCTTATTAATATCTCTTCTTTTAATATATCAGTAATAAATAAATTATAAATTAATCAATATAATTCTTTTTTTTATTATCTGAATAATTGAAGTGGACTAAGAAGATTGATTAATTCTTTGAATTATCTTTCTATTTCAAAGTCAGTTGACTTTTTTGGATCCAGTTTGAATTACTTTATTAGTTAATAATTTTTATTTCTGATTTTGCCTTCACAGAGAGAGTATTAAAAAGACTATTATCATTTTAAGCTTATGCATATGTAAGTATTTTAAAATGATAATAAAACTATTTTCATAGTAATTATTTATTTTTATAGCTTCAAGAAATTATACAATTGATTATCTTTTCAATAAGATAATATATGATTTACTTTTGTTAAAATATGATTATTTTCTCAATAAGATAATTTATATATATTTTATTTCTAATAAAATACTTTTTTAATAGAGCAAGAAGAAAATAAGATAAGATATATAATAAAATATAAGTGTTTATTAAAGAAAAATACTAATTAACTACTCTTAATTCAGTAGTTAATTCTTTCTACCAAACTTAATTATTCTTTTTGATCACTTTTTGACTCTCTATATATAATATTTTCTTGCTATACTAATTACAAATCATTTTTAACATGATATTTCACTTAGTTTACTCAAGAACAAGTAGAATTTGAAAAGAATAATTATAAAAAATATTAAATACATGATAATAAAGAATTAAAATTGGTAAAATATTAAGTTATTTAAAACTAAAATTAAAAATAAAAGAAAATTAATAATAATTAATTAGAAAATTATTAATTTAATAAAACTATAAATTAAATGTGATACATATAACTAAATTAATAAATAAATAAGACTGAATATAGATAATAATATAAACTAAAAATAGAATTAATAATAAATAAGATTAATTAATATAAATTTCTTATTTATCTGATTTAGTAATGATTGATAATTACTATATCATATATTATAACTATGCTATATACTACATCATATTTACTGCATTACATAAATAGATGATTGGTTATAATAGTTAAGTAAATAACAAGTTAACATGAGTATTACTAGATAATAATGTATCAAGAAACTTTATTAATGAGAAATTTATATAAAAGAATAAAGTATAGTTATAAAAGATAATACTAATTATAATAAAACTTGTAAATAATAAGAAAATAATAGCTATCATTATAATAAAAATTGATAAACTAAAACTAGATATATATAAAATATATAAAATAGATATATAGATATTAAAGTTGCAGAGATATAATCTTATTCTAGATAAATTCATACTAATTCAATCATAAATTAGAGAAATAATACTATAATTTTTATTTATAATTAAAATACAAGTAGATAATAAAGCAAAATTAGATTCAAGCTATAATTTAATTTATATCTCAAGATAATAAGTCATTAATTTATTAGCAAATACAGAATTCTTCACTATATATTTTAATAATACTAAAGATAAAGAAAATATTAAAGAAAAATAACTATCATCAGAAGTATTAGAAGTTAAAAGAAAGTACAAAGATATATTTCTTGAAATCTTATTAAATCAACTATCATTCAAAAGAGTAATTAATTATAAAATTAATTTTATTCCAGATTCTAAATCATTATCCAGATTTACTTACAGACTTTTTTTTATAAAAATAAATAAGCTCAAGAAATAATTAGCTAATTTAATATAAAAAAATTTTATTTATCTAAGTATTTCATTTTTTAAAATATCAGTTTTTTTATATATAAAAAAAATATTAAGATTATATATTAATTATAAAGTTTTAAATAAAATTACTATTAAGAATCACTCTCTATTATTAAGAATTAATAAGTTAATAAATAGACTTATAGAATTAAAATACTTCTCAAAACTAGATCTATATTAAGAATATTATTAAATATATATTACAAAAGAAGATATATATAAAATTATATTTAGAACTTATTATGAATATTATAAGTTTCTAGTCTTATCTTTTGAATTTACTAATATATCAGTAACTTTTATAATTAAAGATAACTTCTTAACTATTATAACATGATGACAAATAAATATTATTTAGTTATAACTAGTTATAACTTATAAAATTTTGAAGTTGCAATATATTACAATAAGTAATAAATAAGTATTACATACTTACTATATCATCTCTATTTATGATACTAATAAATAATATATTTCATGATTACTTAGATAAGTTTATAATTATATACTTGGATAATATTCTAATATATAATAAAATCAAGAAAAAATATATACAATATTTTTAGATGATCTTGAAAATATTTTGCAAATATAAATTATATACTAAATAGAAAAAATATAATATTATATAAAGTATTTAGAATATTTTATTTTAGCAGATATATCTCAGTAGATCAAAGAAAGATTATTATAATTAGAGATTGGCCAATATTAATAAATATATCAGAACTTCACTTATTTCTTGAACTTGCAAGTTATTATAAAAAGTTTATAAAAGAATTCTTAGTAATTATATTACTATTTATAATATTTCTATATAAAGATATAAAGTATGAATAATCTATTACAGCACAATAAGTATTTAATACTTTAAAATAATATCTCATATTAATATTAGTTTTATTATTATCAGATCCAAAATTATCATTCATAGTAATTACAAATACTTTAGACTTTATTATAGAAGCTATACTAAATCAAAAGCAAGATAAGAATAACTAACCAATTGTATTTGAATCAAGAAAATCTTTATTAACTAAACAAAACTATCTAGTTTATAAAAAAGAATTACTTATAATTATATATATAATTAGACTTTGAAAGTCATATCTTGAAGAATAAAAGTTCATAATTATTACTAATCATATCTTTTTGAAATATATTAAAATATAATACAATCTTTTTAAAAAATAGGCTTATTAATTAGAAATATTACAGATTAGTAACTTTGAAATTAAATATAAATCTAATAAAGATAATATAATAGTAGATATATTTTCATACTAATCATATTTAGCTAATATAATAATAGTTATTACTAATTTTATTAATAAAGAAGAATTAATTAAGAAGTATCAGAAAGATAAATATTTTGAAGAAATTTATAAAGTCTTAAAAAACTTTAATAATATAATACTCAAGTAATAAATCAAAGTTAAAAACTTTGAATTAAAAGAAAAATTACTTTACTTAAAAAATACTAATTATCTAGTCATTTCAGATAACAAGATCTTGAAAGCAAAAATATTATTTAAATTTCATAATACACTAATAACAGAATATATTGGAATTGATAAAATATATATAATAGTTTCTCAATAATATTATTAATCAAAGATAAATAAAAATATTTACAAATATATTATCAGTTATAAATTATATTAACACAATAAAAGTAGTAATCAACAGTCTTTAGAATTATTTTAATTACTTGCTATTTCAGAATATAAATAGAAATATATTACTATGAATTTTATAATTTAACTTTCAATTACAAAATCTAAATATGATATAATAGTTGTATTTATAAATAAGCTATTTAAAAGAACATACTTTATATCTATTATTATATTAATAATAATATCTGATATTACAAAGATATTTTTTGAAAATATCTTTAAACTATATAATTTATTTGTAGTTATAATATTAGATCAAGATACAAAATTCATAAGTCACTTTTAAAAATTACTTTTTGAATAACTAGATATAAAATTAGTAATATCAATTATATTTTATTCTTAAATTGATAGTCAAATAGAGAAATTAAATAAAATCTTGAAAAAGATACTTAGGATCTATGCTACTTATTAACAAAATAAATAGGATAAAAACTTAGCTATAATAGAATTTGTCTATAATAATAGTAAAAATATTTTAATAAACTATATATCTTTTGAGTTAGATTGTGAATAAGTATCTCACATATTAATTAATATCTTGTTCTTATAAAATAATATTATAATCTTATAAGATTTTATGAAATATTAAAATATCATAATTAAAATTATCAAAGTTTTGCTATTAGAAATACAAGAAAAATAGTTAAAATATATAAATTAATATAGAAAATTTAAAGAATTTAATCTTGAAGATAAAGTTCTTCTTTCTACTTGCAATATTAAAGTTTTAGTTAATAAATAAATAATAATTAAGAAATTCATATCAAAATTTATTAGACTCTTTGAAGTTATTATAAAAATATTTTTTGTTATTTATAAATTACAACTATCACAGAATATAAAAGTATATCTAGTATTTCATATATCACTTTTAAAAAATATAATTCAGATAATAAATATAATAGATATCAATTATCACTAGTAATTATCACTTCAGATAATAAAAAAGAATATAAGATAGAAAATATTCTTGATAAAAAAATTTATTATCACAAATTTCAATATCTTATTAATAATTTAGTTATTCTCTTTATAATACTACTTGAAAATTTCTAGAAAACTTGAAAAATATCATAGAAAAGATTAATATCTTTGAAAATTATGTACTTGAATATAATAAGAATATTATATTTTAAATAGAAAAATATATAATAATTTTGATTAGATTATTTTTCTTTAGTTTAGATCTTTATTTTATATTATTTATATTATAACTTAACTTTATATTACTTTTTCTTGAAGATTAATTTCATTCTGGATATATAGATAATTATTATGTATTTAATATATTAGATTTAGTACATTATTATACAAATAATTATTATATATATCTATATTATTAATTTAAATTATTAATATTTTTAATTAAATATTTCTTTTAATAATTCTTTATATTTTTTACTTATTTTCTTTTATTATTATAGATTAAT
>CAJVPS010003536.1:0-10075 GCA_910591765.1 Ambispora leptoticha
AAAATTACAGTTGAATAACAGATCTATCTAGTGAACAGTATTCTTTCTGTTCTTGAAGAAACAGATAATTTTGAAATTCTCTCAACCAATTAGCCAACAGAATCAGAATATAAAAGTAGTAGTTCAGAAGATCCAGAAGAACTAACAGTCCCAATCAAATAAATTCAATCTCAAAAGCTCTAACCAAAAAAAGAAAATACTATATCAGATGGAATGGATAGTCTCATCCAAGTTCTTGAAGAATTAACTCAATGTATAAAGATACAAAGAATAGAAAAGATCCTTATCCCAATTTGAAAATTTAAGAATAATGATCAGAATCTAATTGAATGATTATATGATTTTGAAGTAGTCACAAAAGCCAATGGAATTACCAATAACAGAAAAATTGAGATAGTAAGAGAATACCTAGAGAGACCAGCTGCTACCTGATTTGACTAATAATCCATAAATGACACCCTCAGATTAAATGAGTAGACAAATCAAGATCATGATGAATATAATTTCACTTCTCAATTTATTCTTAAATTCCATTCATCTTATAAGATACAACAGTAGCAAGATGAATTGGAATTTTTAAAACAAACTGGAATAGTAGAAGAATATGTAAATCAATTTATAAAATTAGAAAGTAAAGTAGATTCAGAGCAAGCCTATCCAGAAGAATATAAGATTCAAATTTTCAAGAAAAAGGTCTCAAACCTGAAATTCAAAAATGAATTAATTTAAATGCTGATAATACTATGGAAAGCATTATTAAAACTGTCAAAAATATGAAAGAAGCTAATTCAGATCCACTTGAACAAATTTATTATCAAACTCAAGCTCAACCAACTGCTGAATGGAGTGTCCTAGCTAAGATCTTGCAAGATCTGACTAATAGATTAGACTGTGTAGAATCTGACAGAAGATACAATAATAATAATAATAATAATAATCAGCAATAAAATTAACAAAGAAATAGATCCATCTTTATCTATTACAGTTGTGAAGGAAAAGGATATATCAGTAAAGTCTGTCCAAATAACTTTCAACCAGTAAATCAGCCATCTAATAATCAAAATACCTCTCAAAACTGGAATAATCAGAATCAGAATAATAACAATAATAACAATAATCAGCAGAATCAGAATACTCAAAATCTTAATCAGCAATTTAATCATTCACAAAACTTGGATACTACTTTTTTTCTCATCTAAATTCAAAATTTAACAACTGCTTTGCAAGTATCTAATAGTAGTCCATCTAGTGATTCATCCATCCAATCTAGTTTCTTATTACTAAAAACTCATGATTACCTTGCTGGAGAAAGAAAATGCCAAAGAATTATCAAAGAAGAAGAAGAAAATGAAAAAGAAAATAAAGTTACTCAACCTTTATCCAAAGTACCTAAAGAAGACAAGACTAACTTGGAGAAAAAAAATAAAAGAAAGGAAGAGTATATCTTCCAATTCTAGTTAAACATATAGAAATCTATAATATACTCAAAGATTTGGCATCACAAAAAGCCAATATTACCATTGCACAACTCATCAAAACTTCACTTGAATAAAGAATTCAAATATCAAAAGAAATGAGAAAAGAACTCCAAAAGAAACTTAAATGAAAAACAATATTTATCCAGAAGATCAAAATAATCTTAGCCTGGTGTGAAGCTAAAGTTGAAAAGACTCCTATAGACTTGATCATAGATATTGAAGCATCAGAATGTGTTATCAGTCATGAATTTTTCAAATGATTAGAAATGAAAATTCAATGAAAATCAAATATCTCCATGTCTGATAATAATGAACATTCCAAGTAACCATTAGGAGTTATTGATAACTTCTCTATTACTATTGATGAAATCATAATTTTAGCTGAAGTGGATATTATTAAAGCTCAAATCTACAGTCTTGTAGTAGGTATGAACTGATCAATACTAAAATAATCTTTGATTAGAATAGAGAAGAAGAAAGAGAATTAATCAAATTTATTCATGGATAATGAAATACTATATCTGAAGATAGTGATAATGATACAAAAATATCCTCTAGTGAAACTTCTGATGATAAATTTGAAATTAAAGATCAAAATCTAGAAGATTATAATTTTTTATGGTGGATATCTGATAAATTCTGGACTCAGATTCATATTTAACTCAGACAATTCAATAATTTAAACTTTGAAAAAGTTTCTTACTTCACCATAAACTCAATTCCTAAAGTTAAGAATGTTAAAATCTTTGAAGAAGGAATTCAAGTTAAGGATATCACTCTTACTTGAGAAGAATATTCAAAATTAGAAAGAAGATTTTAACAAACTCATTATCAAAGTTCTTAATAAACTTTTGATTGGAGAGGTTCTGCAGCAGAATGTTGGTATTGTCATAAATTACCAATATCCAAATATGAATATTCTTAATATTTTGATAATCTAGTTATCTGGATTAATTTCAAAATGAATACTTCAAATAGTTTATCAACAATTTTACCCCAGAATGAAACTAAATACTGGTGATTAGAAGTGGAATATACCCAAGAATTAGAGAAGATATCAATCACTAAAGAAAAATTCTTTTCTAAAAGTAAAGTCTTATGAAAATTGAAGTTAAAAGAAAAAATAATTAAATATTCATATTGTAGATATTTTGTAAATAGTGAAAGTATTTCAGAAGCAAGAGATGGAAATAAATCTGGAAAGCAATACTATTCTAATTGCTTTGCTCAATAACAACTCAATTTACCTACTTGTAATTACTGTGAACTTCAAGATGAAGCTAAACATTTTTTTGAAGTAATCTGGAGATATAATAATATCAAATATTTTTGTGACTATACTAAATAATGTATATATGCATTTAATTATGATGATTAGTAAAAAAATAATGATATTATCAGAAAATTGAGAAGTGATAATAACTTGTTAAATGTTTACTAATAATATAATAAAATTGAAAAAGCAATACTTACTAGATATATTACTGAATATGATGAAGAAGAAGAGATATAATACATTATCTATGATAGATCTGAAGAAGTATCAGCCCAAGAAATCTTCCTAACTATTTATCAATAACTATTTCCATCTCAAAGAAAATAACTTACTCAATTAGAATATATTAATGTAAAACTCTGTAATGAATATTTAATTCCTTGTGATTTAGATATTTGTGAAGATTATGTATAATCTAAATAGGTTGAAGAGCCACTAGAAGAAAAATATCCAGAACTAGAAAAAGAAGAGAAAGCTAAAGATAATGGTTATAATTCAATTGAAGAAATCTTAAATGAATATTATACAGCATCTGGAAATTATGAAAATAAAGTAGAAGAAGAAGAATAACTTGAAGAACAATTAGTAAATCTAATAATCAAAATCTATAATGATAAAGATAAAGAAAAAATGTCTGAATGAGCCCATGAACATGATGTAGGCTTTGATTTTAGATATTCTGAAGAAGAAGCAATCCTGGTCTAATCTTATTAAATAATTATGATTAATCTTTATTTGATAATGAAGTTCCTGTAGAAACTGTTTATCAACTAATATCTCAATTATCATTGGTCAAGAAAGGAATAAAAGTTAAAGGAGAAACCATTGATGCTGGATATACTAGAAATATTAGAGTTCTTTTGCACAATAATTCTAACAAATCTTATAAGATCCAACCTAATGAATAAATTGCTCAAGTAATCTTTTTACAATTTGCTCTAATTGAAGAAATGATATCTATAGATATCAGAGAAGAATTAGAAGAATTATCTCATGAAACTCAAGAATTTGGATCAATTAGAAAGAATAAAATGGAAGCATACTTTCTAGATAAAGAAGAAATTACAAAAGTAGTTAAATAATAAGAATTAATACTTAGATAACAAGATGCTTTACACAACCTATTACAAGTATATAAAGATATTTTTGTATCAAATCTTAATGTACTTGGATGAACTAATATTATTCAACATTCAATTGATATTGAAAATAAAATACCTGTTCATCAAAAGACTTACAGAGCAACCCTATCTGATTAAGAAGTTATTCATAATAAAATCTAGCGAATGTTAGATGTAGATATCATCCAAAAATCTAATAGTCTCTGGATCTCACCTATTATAATAGCAGCAAAAAAGAATAGCAAGAAACAATTTTATATTGATTACAGAAAACTTAATACTCTCATCAAGAAAGATGTCTACTCTTTACTATAAATTGATGAAATAATGAATAACCTTGGAGATGCAAAATGATTTTCATCTATAGATCTTATATCTGGTTACTGGCAAATTGAAATGGAACTATCCAGTATTGAAAAGATAACCTTTATTTCAAGAGAAGGATTATATGAATTCAAAGTTATACCTTTTGAACTTTGTAATATACCAGCAACTTTTCAATAAGTTATAAATAGCATACTTAGAGATTATAATTAGAAATTCATCATGATCTATATTGATGATATAAATGTATATTCAAAAACTTGGGAAAAATATCTGGAATATCTACAAAAAGTTTTTTAATGAATCAGAAAAGCTGAATTAAAATTCAACTTGAAAAAATATAATTTTACTTGAGATAACTTACCTTTTCTAGGACATATTATTACTCAAAATGGAATTTCATCTGATCTCTCAATAATTCAATAAATTCAAGAATTTCCTACTTCAACAAATATCAAGAAGCTTAGATCATTTTTAGGACTGACTGGATATTACAGAAAATTCATCAAAGAATTCTCACAGATAACAGTACTACTATTTAAACTTTTAAAGAATGATATTATTTTCATTTAGACTGTAGACCAAAAGAATGAATTTCAGACTTTAAAAGAAAAACTTACTTCTGCCTCTATTTTAATTTATCCTAATTTTACCAAGAAGTTTTATCTTTATACTGATATCTCTGACTTTAAATTTGATGCAGTATTATCCTAAAAAGATGATAAAAAAAGAAAACAAGTAGTAGTATATGTAAGTATTTCATTAAAACCAGCAGAAAAGAATTATAGTGTCACTGAAAAAGAAGCTCTGGCTGTAGTCTGGGCTGTTAGACAATTTTGATATTATCTTCTTGGATCTCTTTTTGAAATTATTACTAATCACAATGCACTTTGATAACTATTTACTAAACAAGTTAATTCTGAATCCCAAATCTCAAGATGGATAATGATCATAATGGAATACAATTTCATTGTTACCTATAGAACTGGAAAGACCAATTAAAATGTGAATACACTCTCAAGAATATATTCACAGGAGTAAAATATTAAACATACTTAATTAATTAACTAATTGGAATAATTTTTACTAGATGACTAATTAAATGACTTATCCAAACCTGATTGATTTAATATAATAGATTTAATAATATATTATGACTTAATGAAATATCTGAAAAATAAAAGTTATTCTATAGGATATACTAAAGAATAACAAAAGAAAATTCATTAGCAATCAAATACTTTTTAATTATTAATGGAATACTTTACAAAAAGAGTAGAAAAAAGAAATCTATCACATCACTTTGAGTATTAAAAAAAAATGAAATTGAAGTAGTAATAACTAGTATACATTCAGATTTACTTGCTAGACACTTTGGATTTGATGGAACTTATTAATAAATAGCTATTAAATATTGATAAAATGAAATGAGAATAGATATAAAGAACTTTGTTAGATCTTGTGAAACTTGTCAAAGAACTGATAAATGAATAGCAAAATAACCTCTATATCCTATTAAAGTTAGACAGCCTTTTGATAGAATTGTAATCAATCTTGTTGACTCTTGTAAAGTAATCAAGAAAAGAAATCAATATATTGCTGTAGTAATAGATCCACTCACAAAATAACCTGAAGTAAAAGCAATTCTAAATAAAGAAACTAGTATAATTGCCAAATTTATTTTTGAAAAAATAATTTGTAAACATGAATATCCTAAAGAATTACAGTCTGATCAAGAAACTGAATTCATAGCTCAAGTAATTAAAGAACTTATCACTTGATTTGGAATTAAATACAAGTTTTTATCATCCTATTACCCACAGATCAATAAAATAATAAAACAATTTAATAGAACTTTATGTGAAATACTTTAAAAATATTGTATTACGTTAGAATAATAGAATAATTTAATAGAACTTTATGTAAAATACTTCAGAAATATTGTATTATATTAGATAAACAATGAGATATATACATACCATCAGTATTATTTGCATATAAAATACTTTGAAATAACATCACTAAGCATGAATCTTTCTTCTTGATCTATGAAAGAGATGCCTGATTATTAATCGATTTGAAATATCCATCACCAATAACAGAGAATGAAAATAAAGAAGATGAAATATTAGATCGAATATTTTTATTAATCCATCATCTACCAGATGATATCAATATAGTATAAAATTGAATTAAAAGATAATAATAACAAATGAAAGAAAGACATGACTCAAAATTACAAAGAATCACACAATTCAAAATTAGTGATAAAGTTCTAGTGTATAATATAAAATAATATATTACTTATGAAAATAAATTTTAGTTATAATAGAGTACAGAATGATTCTATATTTATAAAACTCTTGATAATAGAATTTATAAATTGTGAAATCTACATGACCAACTATTATATAAAACTTTTAATGGTACTTAACTGAAGTTTTATCACAGTAGAGAAGAATACTTTGAATCAAGAATAATTATTGAACACATGGAAATACTAACAGTAAAAGAAGAAAATGAAGAATAAATTTTTAGTCTCATGATATTTATTTATTTATCTCTTAATTTACACAAATCTTATTTAGTAGTACATATATGCGTATATATTAATCATTTATTAAAAATTTTATTTTATAAATATAGAACTTTTACTTTGATATTTTTTTTAAATTTTTATCACCTTTAAATATTTTTACATTCTTGTTAATTAGCTTAATTTCTTGTTAATATTTAACTCTTTAAAAATGAATACTCTTTTTAATAATTTTGATTTTATTCAAAATATTTAACTCTTTATCAATAATTAAAAGATAATAAATTTAGTAGAATATTACAAATTCAAGAAGATTAGTTAATACTTGAAGATAGTAATCAGAAAGTAATATATGATCTTATTACTGGAAGACAACTTAATACCAATATGATCTTAAAAATATCTCAGAAATCAGAATCAATAATAGAAGAAGCCTCAACAAGTAATCCACAAAATAGTCTCAGAGTAAAAAAATTTGTGAATATAATTAATACTGAAATTTCAAGAATAACAATTACAGCAAATATTAATTATCAATTTTAATTTAAGCAAAACTGGAAGACAAGAGTTTAAATAATCTTTAATAATTTATTTAAAAATCATGATAATTAATCTGATAAATCATAATTTATTAAATATTATTACTTTAGACAATTACTAAAAGAAATACCTAGATAATACTCTCAAAAATTAATGGAATTACAAAGAAAAATAATACAATCAAAAGAAATTACTTTGATCAGAAGATACTTTCTTCTTGGAAAATAAATTCACTAATTATTAGAAAAATATGAACTTGAGAAAGCATATAACTTCTAACAAATTACTTATAATGATCTTGTATATATAAGAAATGAAAAAATTAAAGAAATTTTGAAAAGAATTTAATAGTCTTGCTGGAGCTTGATCTTATTTAGAGAGACCAAATATTACTGTAGTAATATAAATTTCTTTAATTTCATAATTTTTCAAACATAGAAAATTTGACTAATTAATTGATCTTTAGAAAATATGTGATTTCAAATAATATAATTGGTGTATCAGTTATGGATTCAATCATAATTCAACAACATTTTTGTAATATTTTTGCAATATTTTTGTAATATTCTTGTAATATTTTTATATCATTCTAAGATCATTAATGAATAATTAAGTCCTAAAATCAATAACAGTTTACAAATGGTTCAACAATAGTTTAAAAATGCTTTAGAAATAATTTAATAATGAATTTCATTTATTTTTATCATTTATCTTTTCTTTTTAGAATATATATCTTATCTTTTCATTTTATTTTATCATTTATATTATTATTTAACTTACCACATATATCTTATTTCTTAATTTTACTTGTTCATTTATTGATTCTTTGTCTTAAAAATTGTAATTATAATCTAGAGTAGCAAATAAGTTTAGATAGAAACTTGTAAAATCTCAAAGATGTATAAATATCTTTGCTCTAAGATCTGAAATAAATATACTTGAATAGTAATAATTCAATTATCTTTTGAAAATACTTGAGTTATATTTATCTTGTAATTTTTCTTTGATTTTTGCCTTAATAATTTGCTTTCATTTACCTCTTCTATTATAATAGATTATATTCTGATTATTTACAAGTTTATCTTGCCTAAAAAACTTAGGTAGTGAATACTCTTTACTTAAAATAAGTCAAGTATATTTATTTATTAAGAAGATTCTTGTAAACTTTCCTATATATAAAAGCTTTATTTTGTTTTGGTATATACTCTTTATTTGCTTAATGGTTGAAAAAATATTGTTAGAGAGTTTAGTTAGTATACTAAATCTTTTGTTTTAGTTATAGTATTTGTTATTTTAGTTTTAGATATCTTATTCTTAGTTTAGTTTTTGTGATCACAATTTTGTTTTTATATTTTTATTTTATTTTATTTTTGCCTTGTATTGATATTATTATAGCAAATTGATAAGTAGATTTTTACTTGAATTCATCTTAACAATATAGGATTGGAAGAGACTGAAATAATTAAAGAGTGAAAAGAGAGAAATTAGACTATATTTTTAATAATGATAAAGATTTTTAAGATCTATACCAATATCTATAGATATTATCTTAATAAAGAGAGTAAATAAATAAAAAAATAAATAAATAATTTAGAAAAATTATAAAGATTATCTGAGTGAAGCCATTAGTAGTTGATATAATTCAAGATTTAAATTGATTAAATAGCAAGTTATTAATTAAAAAGATTATAACTAAGATAAAGATAAAAACTAAAGTATAAAAACTAAATAACTAAACAAAAATAAAAGTATATAACTTATTTATAGTAGAAATCATTTACTTTCAAAAATAATAAAAGTGTGACTTATTTATAGTAGAGATCTTCTACTCTCAAAATAATATTAAAAATCAAAAATTAATATAATATTATAATTCAAAAATCCAAAATCAACTTTATATGATCAAAGGAATAAAACTAAGTGAAAGAAAGAATACTAGTATAATTCAAAAAGAAAACTTGTAAAAAGATTACTATTATTATGATAATATGCTTTTAAATTATATTTTCTAAATAATTCAATCCAAAACTATTTATTTCAAACTGAAATAATAGATTCTTTTATACATTTTTCAGATATAAAAATTATTATAGTATTACTATCTAATACTATCTAATATACTGAATATAATTAAAGTACTATAGTATAAATAATTATGAATAAATTATGTCAAAGTATGTTAAAAGATATCAAAAAATGTTAAAGAATATCAAAATATATAAAAGAATATTAAAAGATATAAAAAAATGTGAGAAGATATGAAAAGATGTGAAAAAATATGAAAAGATGTGAAAAGACATTGAAGAATATCAAAGAATAAGAAAAGATATTTGAGATTATCATCTAAGTGTAATTGTTTTATCAAAATAAAAAATAATCTTTCATTATACTATTCTACTATGTATATAAATATCGTATTATAAATAATAATAAAATATAAATTCTGAATATTAAATAAAATATAGTATTTAAAAATAGAAACGTAATAATAAATATAGTAATAAATAATCTAAAAATAGGAATAATTATAAAATAAATAAAAATTATAATAAAATATAATTTTGTATAACTTGTAAGATTATTTTATTAATAGTTGTAAACAAGATAAAATGCAATATGAATAGTTTTTAATTTTATAACTTATGATTATTTTTATTATTTAAAAGTATTCAGATCTGAAGCTAAAAATACAAAATAAAAAGGTCTTATTTATAAAAAAAATGAATACAAAATACAAATAAATTAATACGAATTTCTAATTTAAAATACATATGGGTTGAACAGAATTAATTAACTTAAT
>CAJVPS010003537.1:0-10074 GCA_910591765.1 Ambispora leptoticha
TCTGTTATACAGATAGCGCAAAATGAAGATCTAAGCTAAAAGAGATCTAAAGGAAGATAATCCAATCAAAATTGTTATAGCTTTTAGCTGATTTGCTTGACTTTTATTAACTACTTCTTATATGTTTTATTTTTTGTATAATATAATAAATTTCTTTATAATTATAAATTAATTATTTTATAAAATTACAAATAATTCATTATAAAATTTATAAGCTAAATTAATTAATATTTAATAGTTACAAATCATATTTATAAATAAATTAATTTACAAATTATTAATAAAAAAATACAAACTATTTTAAATAAAATAGTCATATTAAACTTATTTAAAGTTAATATATAAATTATAAAATACAATTTTATTCAAATAAGAATTAAAGCATTTACAATAGAATAATTTTTTGAAAAAGATATTTTCTGAAAGCCTATAATTGGAGATTTTAATAAAAAAACAATTATAAAATTTGAATCACTAGTTGTGTCATAAATGACATATAATTATGTCATATTAATTTTGACTGAAATAATCAACATTTAATATATATGTACATGTAAGTTATATGAACAAATTGATCTATAGCTCATTAAGGAAAAGAAATACAAATATACATTTATCATTAAGGTTTTGCGAATTTTAATCAATTTAAAGTAAAAGTAAACAATTTTATCTAAATGAGAATTACAGAATTTCGAGCTTAGAATTTGAGAATTCTAAAATATATTTCTAAATTTGAATTATTGGTTGTGATATAAATGGCGATTAATTATTATTGATTCAAAAACAATAAAAATTTTTACAATGTACATGTACTTAGTATCTAATTCACACACAACATTACGCATCTTTGAATGATGCATAAGTACATGTATATAGTACATATATCAGTATACATGTACATGTATAAGTCAAACTGCAGGTCGAGTTTTACAATTATCATTAGAAGGCTGATTATGCATTAATGCATATTTCTCTATGAACTTTTAATAATAGAATAATTAACACAATTGTAGAAGATCATTCATTGATGAATGTTAAATATTAGAAATTCTTAATATTTACAACATTCAAAAATGTAAGTTTGATTAGTAATAGAGACACATTCATATACATTTTTGTGGCTAATAAATAAATATTCAGCGATATGAAAGAGAATTAAATTCTTCAAATGTAATGTATTCTGAAAAACTTAACCTTTATAATGAATTCTCAAAGCATTGGATATTGCATACTAAGCTAAGTAACAGTGCATAAAGTAAAAATTGTATAAAATATCATATGGCGCTAATTGCATACTTTTACAGTACACTAAAAAAAATATAAAATGAAATTTTTGTGTATTCGCTTTCTCTTATTTCTTATTATGATTTTTTATCCACAACTATCGGAATGTTTATTTCAGATACCAATCGAGACGTAAATGCTGTAGAAGAAATTCTCAAGGAACTTACAGAAGAGGCTCAGCAATGAACTTTTGAATAAATTAAATTTTCCGACGGTCTTAATCCAGCAGCTGTCGGTTTCACACTGTTCGGCGCGGATGCCCATCGCGTTATCGTGCTGGAAATTAATATATTTACATGTGGTATATTTATTTTATGGACATTGTTATTAAGAACGATAAAGAAAGGAGGTTACATTAGGGATAATTCAGAGTTTACAAGGACCTTGCTGTCCTCTTGTTTCGATTTAAATAATAAAAATTTAGTTAATATTTTATATTACAAAAGCTTCTTATTTGTAGAAAAAATAAATATTGAGAAAATATTAAAATAATAAATTTTTTCATAACTTAAAATGTTTCAAAATTGAAATAATCAATATTTTACGCGTAAAGCAAATCGTGTGCGCTTGTTTTTTCTATAAACTTTGCAACACAAAAAAGCATTTCCATTGTTCAAATATGCAGTTAATACATGTTGTTCCATGATATAGTGAAATTTGTCAGAGTGTAAAGAGAATATATTTAGTACATAAATCTGGCATGACATTCCGAAAGCACGAAATATAATATTACAAAATGACTGGAAGGTTCGTATATACAGTCGATAAGTATATGAGTTGGTCTAGAATGTACCAAAATGCTGAATAGTTTTCTTAGTTACTTAGCCTGGTTTGCTTATCAAAAACTCTAAAATGATTGGTTAACCAAGATTTTCACGTGAAATTTACTGTTCTTCGATTATTAGTCTAAATACGGGCAAAAATATAGTCGAAAATGCAACTTTCGAAAAAAAAGTAATAGATAATAAATTGTGATTTTGTAATTTTTTAATATTGTTTAACCCCGGTTTTACCCCCAAGCTGAAACATACCTGAACAGTGTTAGTCCTCTGAACTCATACAGTCAACCCTCATTAATATAACATTGTTGGTAAACAAAAAGTGTCATAACTAATATGTCATAATAATAATAATAACGAACAATTTTATAAATAGCTCTATATAAGACTGTATTGTTTGATTTGATCATATAAACGAGGTTATCATATTAACTGGTGCCATATCAACAAGGTTTGACTATATTCCACAAATTTCTTTCTATATTTGTTGGAATGTTAAGTCCAAAATTAGTAATCTGAGCATTAATGAATGAAGTCACGATGCACAAATTTTTCTTCGTAAATTGTTGCTAGATCACTGATAATCCAATGTAAATATTCGAATGTTTTTGCCAAATTAAATTTTCGTAGTTGGAATTGATATAATTGTGAAGGACATCATCTCTTGCATAAGTCATTACTATTGAGCATTCAGTCATAGTTGGGTTTTTAGTTATCCCATAATAATCAAAAAACAAGTATTTAAGAGTAGCCTGCATCATTTTGAAAAAAATTTAATTGTATTAGACTAAAAAGTAATTTCGCTTTATTTTATAAACGCTTGAGTGATTTACTTGAGTTGTGTAATGATTTCAACATAGTTTCATGTCCTTTCTCACCGTTTAAATTTATCTCTTTCATGTTCCCATTTGGAATATTAATAACCATCCAATAGTTCATCCAACCAGGTTGCTTTATACATTGTCTGAAAACACACTTTTGCAAGATGTTCAAAGTTAGTAAATCTTCAAAGAAACCAATTTGAATAATTTATTGATTATTAATTTTGTAGATCACGCAAATTTAGCCACATCGACATAAATTTGTTTGCGATTTTGAAACAGTGAACGCAGTATCTAGTCTCTTGATATTTAGTAAATTTACTACAATCATGAGTATTCGATTCAATCTTTGAGTACGCTTTGTAAATCGCGTTTATGCAGTATTTAACTTCACATGATGTGCATATAGAGAATAACGTACTTAATAAATTTTATTAGATGGTATTACATATAACTTTTGGAAATCATATTCTGCATGTATTACAGTCAATTTGCTCTCTAAGCGCACAGTACCATCTGTCCCACGATGTGACTTATAAACGAGTGCATATTCTTTATTTTGTAAATACACATTACATGTATTTTCAGTTTGCCCATAAATACAAACAATAATTAAACTTTTTTATTTAATTCTTCATTTGTATCATATATAATAATCTCTTTTATTTTTTTTTACATAGATATTACTTTTTTTAGGATAAAAATTCACACTTTGTACTTTAGGATTTCGCGAAACTTGTATTGAATTATCATTTATAATGCAGATAGTGCGTAATAACGAAACTGTATATATAGGATCACTTTAAACGTCCAAAGGGCAACGTGTGGTTTGAAGAAAAATAACCAAATAAATTACTGAGCAAATTCGATGATTTTGCTTCTTTTGCCATAAACATTAATGAATTTCCTTCGATTGGTTGATTATTTTCCTTCGATTGGTTGATTATTTGATTGTGATTTGGTTTTATTGTTTTGGAAAAAATCTATTTTATTATTTGAATTAAATATTATTTAAATTGTGTCATTACACCTTTTGTTATTTGATTTAAAATTTATTGTTTATTATTTCTTGTTAATTGTTTTATATTCCTATATTTTACCTTGACCCTTGATTGTATAATCTCCGTGAAAATATTGGCATAGAAAACCATAGGATCTTAGTACCCCATTATGTGTAATTATTCAGTCTAGCCTTGTTACATCTTCAATTCTTTAGTTAACTAACTTTGAGTTGAGTGCAACAATACGATTTAATTGGGTTGTCATCAATACATCCCTCTTACCTAGAATCCCGACATACCCGCGATCCCAACATACCAAAATCCAAAAATTCCAAGAGCCCAAAATTTCAAAGTACTCAACATGCGGTCATGACCAAAATCTGACATACCTAAATCCCGACACGCCATGAATTCTGAATTTTGGGAATAATTTTTATCAAAACCTTATCGATATATATAGCAACAATGTTTTACTACATAATACATGCATTGAGCGTAGAGTTAACTTATTAATTATGAATGCTGTATATGTACTGTACATGTACTTAATAAATAAAATCAAGATTTGGCAGACTTCTAAAATTCTGCATTCAAACTTCAAAAAATCTTAGATAATAGATATGCATCTTCTTCAGAGCAGAGAGTTTTGTACTAATCGGTTACCACCTCGAAATTCACATTTTGCATAAATTGGAATTATGTATTTTAAATTCGAGAACGGGGACTGTATCTTTATGGTCTGTGTAAAATATCATTATTACATTGAGAATGACCAGGTGACGAAATTATATAATTCCAAAAGCATGGAATACTAAAATCATCATGATTTCTGGATTTCCTGTATCGGGATTTCGTTCGTTCTTTCGGGATTCCGATCATTTGGAATGTCCGTTTGTTCGGGATTTTGATCGTTCGAGCTTATGAACTGTTGGGATTTTGAACGTTACCAAAATTCATATTTAAAATTTGATATATATTAATTTGTTGAACAAGAAAAATATGATTATATTATATTTATAAGCTATTAATAAAATTATAAAGCATATATATATATATATATAACTAAATCAATTTATATTGTGAAAATACTATGTAAAATTAAATATAAAATCATCTTATATTCCATAATTTTACTTAAAATCAGTTTTTATGTTTTATTAATCTCTAATTTTTTTCTATAGATCATAAATAAAGATATATATTTAGCGCCGATGGAAGATTATAATCTTTCATTTTTAATTTATTGGCTATAATTAACCACTGACAAAACATCAGTATACATATAATAGAGAATGAAGTGAGATTTTTCTGTGAATTTATTATGACGATGAGTAAAAATATTTAGTAGACATCTTATTTGTCTATAAATTCAATATCGAAAATTTCTATCAATTATTTAGTAAATTTATAGAATTTAGTTTAGCTTGCTATGATAAAGAATAGTTTCATGTATATAACCAATGTTATAAAGTGAGGAGTCAATATATTGAGTTATTGCCTGTCCAAAACTTCCAGTCCTGACTCAGGTTTTTCATTTTCAACTACCTGATTTCACGTTTATTAGTGTCTTGAATTGATATTAAGTTTTGTTTTAATAAATGATAAATAGAATTAAAGTCTAAGAATCTTGAAAAATAATTTTTTTGTTGGTTTGGAACATGAAAATTCGGAATCAAAAATTAATTTCCAAAAAATGAGACGTTCTTAAGTAATTATGTTCATGTGAATATAATATCGATATGACTACTATGTAGATTATAGTGTTAAAAAAACAAATATTTCCAAGTAGGAGGCTTGGTTTCCTAATTTATCTGAACAACTGATCATACTACAAAATAAAATTTAGAAAGTTAACTCACTATCGTTACATAAAATAAATAGTGGGATTTCGTATGCATGACTTTCTCGGCGCGGGTAAATATCCGAACCCATCATCGTTAGTATCAAATATTCGTAATCTTAATAATTTAATTAGAATTTTGAAAATGCTCCAACTCAAATTTTAATCATTTTGTGAGTTGTCTATCTATTTTCGATTAAATAAGATATTTAACATTCAAACTCATAACGCGCGCGAAGACTAAAACAGTACAACATCAAGACGAAAACTTAATAAAAGTGTCAATTCTCAATCCAAACGAAGGAAAAAAAAACATAACATCAGTATTCCTTATGTTGCGGAATTTTTAGGAAAGCTATGATAATTCCCAAATAATAGCTTTTAAAATGACATTTACCACGTTAATGCTCGTAATGAGAGCATTTATCAGTCGCGATAAATTTATGTAAATAAAATTCCAGAATCAAGCAGCATTATTTGTGGTCTTCAATATTAGAATGATAAAATGGCGAATGTTCAGGTGAAGTGTAAGGCATTGGGGAGAAAAATTCAGGAGTGGTAAGGATCATCAAATTGTTATTTTTGTGGCAACAATAACAATAACGATATTGTAATAGTTGCACATTTAAAAATTTTAAAAAGACGGCGGAGACGGCGGCGGCGGCGTTTTAGCAGAAGATAGGAATGTCTGTTTTGGTTTGAATATAAGAATTTGTGTTTCAACATCGGTATCAATTAAATTGTTAGGTTGCACAGTATCTGAAATTTATGCAATCTGATCAAAATGTACATGTAATATGCATATGCGTATGATATACATGCACACTTGGATACTTGAAATTGTGATTTTCTTAACCGTAACAATCTAAATACATGATTATATTCACATGCAAGGAACGAATAATCCCGCACAACTGTCGAGATAACTCTTCTGGACAATTCACTTATGAGAACCGCTTTTTAACAAACGTTTTATGGTTGAAACGATTTCATAAATATATGTAATACTAACCACGAAGCTTAGAAATAAACGGAACCTTCAAAAGACAAGTTTGATGATATATAATTTTGCAATGATAAACTCATTATTCATATTTCAAAGTACGTATCGCTTCCTTTATTATTACGTTAAAATATTTTCTCGAAGACAAGGTGGTTTTAAGAAAAACCCTATCTTTATCATGTTTCTCATCGTCCAGACCGCTAATACATATTAATACACGAAAAAATTCCAATTCACACAGAACAAATCACTAATTACATGTATTAATTTTTGTCAAGGGAAGATTTTTCAATAATTAGTTATACAAAAACAATGTGATGTGAATATGCAACATTTTCGAAATAATTTCATAAATCTTTTTTGAGATCACAAATGGGAACAAGCGGAAGCGACATTTGTAAATTTTTATACCGAACCCACATATTTCAAACAAAAATTGTGCTTTACGTCTTATAAAATAAAAGTAAACAAAAAAATCACACGATTCAGTGCATCTATACCCAAATCGGCGATACTACAATAAATTTTTATCGTTCAATTACATTAATATCTGCTTACCTTTTTCTTTTTTGCGTGGATTTATCGTTCCCTTGCTGCTCAAATGTTTCTGTGCTACGCCAATCAATAATTCTGTATTGCGTGTGATTGGTTATGAATAATTATTAAATTGAGAGTTCTGCCTACATTTTTGTCAATTATTCACTTGTCTACTTTCTTTTCACACTTGAAAAAAGAAAAAAAATTTTATTTTCAGGCAGCATACTTTATATTAATACTTCACAGGTTAATACATATACTTTTAATATGCACAGTCAGCTCGGAGACTCTTCTTCAATGAAAGGTTAGTTATTGGCACCGCTATACTTTTAAAAAACATAGTCTAAACATTAAAAAAAATGTTTCAAATGTTTAATTGCGCAAGAAAATTCTAATAATATCATTGCTCATTGTATCAGAAATTAAAGAGGAATACAAAATCTCGAACAACATACAGCTTTTCACCCCGACAGACTCTTCTGAAGATTATTCGTCAGATTCCACTATTCCATCTTCTGAAAATTATTTCTCAGACTCCACTATTCCGTCAAGTAACGCTACTGTCACGGGGGATGACGATGAATTTGACGACGAACTGTACCTTATGAAATATGCGTATATGAACGATATTGAAAATAATATCGAAACATACGGCGAGGAGGTAACAAGTATCGAACCATGCAAAGAAATTCTTACAGAAACAATAGATTGCATGCGACATGAACGTAATAATAAAAGAAGTCGAAAAAATCTACATCCAGTGAGGTCACCAGATAAACAGAACAACAATAATATCAATGATAGCGATGATGACTCAGCAGCAGCATTCTACGGTACTTGTGTCGTCTATGATATATTTTTTCGAAATCCAATTTTGCTATTGTCGGATAGTAGCTCGTTGGAAAAGAATAGTGAAAATAACTTAAAGTCAAGAGCCCAAACAGAGATTCGTGCATCGAAAAGTTTTAAAAAAAGAGTAAGTGAATTTCTAGGATACATGTATTATTGCTTTTTTAATTATCGAAAATAGATAATAATCTTACTTTATTTTTCAAAGAAATGCTGTTAAAAATAAGAAGAATCAGAGATCCGGCTAATGGCTCATATAATTTCGATTTATAGTGACAAAATCTCATTTCTTTTTTCGCTTTATTTTTTTCTTCAATCAATAGAAAATTAGTTACAGAAAATTTATTGATTTTCCTATGTATGTTGTTCTAACATTTGATTTGATCAAAGAACATGTAATGAGAAGATCAAAGTTAGGGAGGTAAAAACCACTACCATCATTTGATATGCAGTTCATAAGATTTTCTCGACAGTTCTGCAAACGATTAATTTACATGATATTGGATGCTTTGATTCGTCATCATTACATGTATTTGCGTTTGAAACCAATGGGTGAAATTGAAAATCCTAAGTTTCACATTTATTCTCCCCATTTCTGAGAGAATTTAAAAGATGTTCATACACTACGTAATTACAATCATGTCCTACCCTAATAAATCGCACAAGTCAATTTCAAGTCAATTATATAAAACGAAGCTCAACTTCGCAAACAAAATAAAAATTTTACCTTCACATTTATTTTTAACAAAATACATGTATTCAATAAGTATTTTTGTTCTACGCATTTTTGTTGCAGACATATTACCATAAAAGAATCTATTCTTGCCATTCTTTCTGGGTTACAGTGTATCTACTTGTTTAGTATAAAGAAAAATTAATCGTTCTCAAAACACTAGAAAATTTTATGAAACTTTTTGTCTAAACTTTGGAGTTTTAAAATGATTTGAGTTCTTTCCAAAGCATAAGTCGTTAACGATGACTAATTAAATCAAATTGCTAGAATTCTTAACGTCTGTTTGATTCTCGAATTCAAATTGAAGTTGTCGAATTTTAATATTGGCCATTCAATAGAGCATACTCCATTGGGACGGTTTATAAAAAGAAATTTCCACCTGAAAAGTCTAAATTCGGAAAAGTAAAATTAGTAATTATAAAAAATATTTTCAAATGCTTGAATCGAAATTTCATTAAATAATGGAATTACATACTCGTGTCTAAAAGATTATAATATATGTGCCTGCATGTTATGGAGATTTCAACATTATGAAATGTTCTTTACTTAGAGAATTTACATCAAAAAGCCTGACTGATTGAAGGTAGAAACTTGCAATTTATATAATTTCAATGCTTGATGAATCATAAATAATCACTTTTATTATTTAAAATACATGTAGTACTTTTTTATGATATATCTTAGCTTCCTGACCTCATATAATTTACTATACCTTTATTAAAGTGGGCAGCTTTAAGGAGTATTACATGTATTTTCAATTTTTTGTCAGAATGCCAGAATGAGGGAATTTTGGTACATACTGAAACGTAATTATGACGTAGGATACTCTAATAAGTGTAGTTACATAAGTTCATGTACATAATAAGATACAAAGAGATGTTCTACATTAAAATACAAATGGTGGTAGAGGATAGTTAATACAGCATACATGCATATCGTTATATATCAAAGATCCCTGTACATGTACTACGTGTAATTAGAATCTTGCCATGTCAATATCGATTTAGGTATTCAAACTTAAAATTTTTGTTTCATTATACCACATGTACATGTACATTTATTACACAGATAAGGTGGTATTATATTTGTTATAAATAGTTCTATCTCTAACCAATAATTAGTACATGTAAGCGCGCGCGATTTTGCATATGCGTATTGCGAAGTGCATTTCAGAAAGATAATAGTCACAGTTCTCGGATTAGATTCTGTGTGACCCAGGCTAACATG
>CAJVPS010003538.1:0-10073 GCA_910591765.1 Ambispora leptoticha
CCATATATATTTTATTTATAGATTATTATTAATTTATTCATATTTCATATTCATTTCTTTTATTATAAATATGACCTATCTGTTTTGTAATTTTAACTTCAGATCTGAATACTTTTAAATAATAAAAATAATCATAAGTTATAAAATTAAACTTATTCATATCACATTTTATCTTGTTTATAACTATTAACAAAATAATCTTACAACTTGATAGTAATAGACATGGTTATATAAACATCATCCTCTAACATCTTATACTTATACATCACACACTATATCATATATATATATATATTTTAGTTTTTATAAAATAATATTATCAAGATAAACTCTAAATAATTTGTCCAATTTATGCAGAGCATAACTGAACTTATCAAGATAATTAAAGAAGATAGTTCCTCTAGTCCTAAACATTCATCTCATCTTTTAGTTAAACTATCTACTTACTCAAAAGAACTAAATAAAAATGTACTTATCTAGATCATGCAAGTTAAAATTATATTTCAGATTCAAGAAATCATAAATGAGAAAACTCAAATACAATATATTATTATTTTCTTAACTAATGCAGCTTTATATTGATATCTTAATAAAGTAAAGATAGATAATAATATTAAACTCTTTGAAAATTAATAAGCTTTTGTTATAATATTAAGAAAAGCTTTTTAATCATCATATTATTAATAACATCTCTGTAGACAACTTTGTCTTCTCCACCAAACAGAATCTGTTCAAGACTATAGCACAAAGTTCAGAAATATAGTTAGATAAATCACAGACATAAGTGCTTTAGACCAGATCATATATTTTATAGAAGATCTTAAACCAGTTACAAAGATAAAGATAAGTTATTAGATATCAAAAATCTTAGAAGAAGCTTAAAAGTTAGCTATTTGCTATGATATAGCAATATATAGACAAGACAGACTACTAGGTCTATCAAGCAGAAATAATAATAGTTATTGCTTACAGAATCAGCACAGAAATCACTAAAATAATGATCCAATATCAATAGAACTTGACCAGGCAGAAAGTCATTATAATAACAAAAGAAATAATAATAATTAGAAGAATAACAAGTTTAAAGATATATATTATAACTGTAATAAACTAGATTACTTCATCAAAAATTATTATTCAAAACCAAAGACCAAAATTGCAAACATAAAAAATAAGCAAGAAGAATTTTTATTATCATCATATGAAAAAGTTGAATTCATATATCTTAAAGATAATAGAGAAAGATTATTAAAATTTAATGACCAAGTAAATAGCAAATCAGTATAGATATTGCTAGACAGTGATATATCAAAAAACTTTATTGATAAAAAGTTTGTATAAAAGAATAAAGTAAAATTACAGAAAACAATACCAGTTATAGTTGAACTTATAGATGACAAGAAGATAACAGCCATCATTATGATAAAAATTAATGAACTAAAGTTAGATACCTATAGAATGTACAAGATAGATACACAAGTTTTGAAGTCACAGAAATATGACTTAATTCTAGGTAAATCTTAATTATTTTATGCCAACCCAACTATAAACTGAAGAAATAATATCATAATATTTATTTATAGATCAAAAATAATTAAAGTATAAGCTGATAATTAAGTTAAGACAGATTCAAGTTGCAATTCAATCTATATATTAAGATAACAAATTGCAGACCTACTAGCAGATGCAGAACTCTTTACTATACATCTCACAATGCTAAAGATAAAGAAGAAATAAAAGAAAAGTCACTTTCACCAGAAGTATTAGACATCAAAAGAAAATTTCAAGATATATTTCCAGAAATCTTACCAAATTAACTATTATCTAAAAGAGCAATTAATTATAAAATTAATCTCATTTCAGGATCTGAATTATTATTCAGATTTACCTATAGACTTTTTTTTACAGAAATGAATGAGCTCAAGAAATAATTAGCTGATTTGATACAGAAAGATTTTGTTCATCCAAGTGTCTCACCCTTTGAAGTACCAGTTCTTTTTGTATATAAGAAAGAAGATATATTAAAATTATATATTAATTACAGAACTTTATACAAAATCATCATCAAGAATCACTATTTCTTATCAAGAGTTAATGAATTAATGGATAGACTTACTGATTCAAAATACTTTTCAAAACTAGATTTATATTTAGATATTATCAAATTTGTATTATAGAAGAAGATATTTACAAGATAGGATTTAGAACTCACTATAGATATTATGAGTTCTTAGTTTTATCTTTTGGTCTTACCAATGTATCTGTCATCTTTATAATACTTATAAATAATATATTTCATAATTATCTTGACAAATTTATGATTATTTACTTAGATAATATCTTGATATATAGTAAAATAAAGAAAGAACATATTCAATACTTACAGATAGTCTTAAAAATACTTTGCAAATACAAATTATATATCAAGAGGAAGAAGTGTAATATTATTCAATAATATATAGAATATCTTGAATACTTCATCTCAGTAAATGGTATCTCTATTGATTAAAGAAAAATTATCACTATTAGAGATTGGCTAATACTAATAAATATATTAGAACTTCACTCATTTCTAGATCTTGCAAGTTACTATAGAAAATTTGTGAAAGATTTTTCAGCAACTACCTCATCACTCATAATATTCTTATATAAAGATCAAGAGTATGAATGATCTATAATAGTGTAATAGGCATTTGATATTCTTAAATAATATCTCACATCAGCACCAGTCTTGTTATTACCTAATTTAAAATTACTATTCACAGTTATCACAGATACTTTAGATTTCATTATAGAAGCTGTATTAAGTTAAAATCAAGATAAGGGTGATCAATCAATTACTTTTGAGTCAAGAAAACTTTTATCAGCTGAACAAAATTATTGATTTATGAGAAAGAATTACTTGTAATAATTTATGCAATTAGACTCTGAAAATCATATTTAGAAGGTTAAAAGTTTACAGTTATTACAGATCATGTCTCTTTAGAATATATCAAAACTCAATACAATCTTTCAAAAAAATAGACTTGCTAGTTAGAAACTTTATAAACCAGTAATTTTGAAGTCAAATACAAATCTGACAAAGATAATATAGTAGCAGATGCACTTTTATATCAATTACATCTAATAAATATTTCAATTATTATCACTAATCTTATTGATAAAGAAGACTTGATAAAAAAGTATCAAGCAGATAAATATTTTGCAGAAATATATGAAGTCTTAAAGAACCTTAGCAATATCAATCCAAAGTAACAAATCAAAGTAAAGAACTTTGAATTGAAAAATAAATTACTTTATTTGAAGAATATCAGTCACTTAGCTATATCTGATGACAAAAATTTAAAAGCAAAAATCTTGTTTAAATTTCATGACACATCAATAAGATATATTGGAATTGATAAAACATATATAGTAGTATCTTAACAATTTTATTGGCCAAAGATGAACAAAAATATTCACAAATACATCACCAGTTATAAATCTTGTCAGCACAATAAAAGTAGTAATCAATAATTCTCAGGATTATTATAATCTTTAGCTATTCCAGAATACAGATAGAAACATATTATCATAGACTTTATAGTACAATTTTTAACTAATAAGTCTGAATATAATGCTATAATAGTTTTTATAAATAAACTATCAAAAAGAGCATACTTTATATCAACTATAGCAATAGCAACAGTATCTGATATTGTTAAGATATTCTTTGAAAATATCTTTAAATTGCATGGCTTATTTACAATTATAATATCAGATAGAAATGCTAAATTTACAAGTCATTTCTGGAAATCTCTTTTTGAATAACTAAGTATTAAACTCACTATATTTACAATCTTTCATCCACAGACAGATAGTCAAATAAAGAGACTAAATAGAACTTTAAAAGAGATACTCAGAATATATATCACCTATTAGTAAAATAGATAGGATGAAAACTTAGCAGCTGTAGAATTTGCCTATAATAATAGTAAAAATACTTCAACAGATCACATACCTTTTGAATTAGATTATAAATAGATATTTCACACACCTATCAATACTTTATCACAATAAAATAATATTATAGTCTTATAAGATTTCATGAAATATTGAAATATCATAATAAAAACTGCTAAAGATTTGCTATTAAAAGCTCAAGAAAGACAAAACAAATATGTAAATCTATACAGAAGATTTGAAGAATTCAATCTGAGAGATAAAGTTCTTCTTTCAACTCATAATATAGAATCTCCAGTTGATAAATAAAGAATAACCAAGAAACTTATATCAAAGTTCATAGGTCTCTTTAAAGTTATTACTAAAATATTTTCTGTTATCTACAAATTGTAACTATTACAAAATATGAAATTATACTTAGTATTTTATATATCACTTCTAAAAAAATATAATCCTGATGATGAATTTAATAAATATTAATCATCACCAGCAATTATTATCTTTAATAATAAAGAAGAATATGAAGTTGAAAATATTCTTGACAAAAAAATTCACTATTATAAACTCCAATATTTTGTCAAATGGCTAGGTTATTCTCTTTATAATACAACTTGAAAATCTTTTGATAACTTGAAAAATATAATAAAAAAGATTAATATCTTTGAAAAATCACATTCTTGAATATAATGAAAATATTATACTTCAAGTAGAGGGATATATAACAATTTTGATTGAATTATCTGCCTTTAGATTTTTATTTTGTACTATTTATATAACAGATTAGCTTTGTATTACATTTTTAAGAAGATCAATTTCACTCTGGATACATAAATAATCATTATGTATTTAATATATCTAGATTTAGTACATTATTACTCAGATAATCATCATATGTATCACAATTATTAATTTAGATTATTAATATTTTTAATTACTTTTATTATTAATATTTTTTTATAATTTTATTTATTTTTTTATTATTATATTTATATTATTATTTATATTATTATTAATTATTGAATTATGATTAGTTACTCTTTGGAGATGCAAATTAAGTTAATTAATTTTGTTCAACTCATATGTATTTTATTTATAAGATTAAAATTGATAATTAATATTTATTATTATTGCTATTCTGGATATTTTTATATTAATTACATTTACAAATTATTTTACTCTAATATTACTCTGTGAATTATTTATTAAAATTGAAGTTTCTTCTACTATTAGTTCTAATTCTGATGATATTTCCAAAGTTATACTGATATTAAGTTATCTTTTAATAATAAGATTATATATTGCTTTCTAATTAATATCTTTAAGTATTAATTGATTTATTTGAATTTGTAAAATTTTATTAAATTCATTATCTTTTAATTATTGATAAAGAGCCAAAATATTTTGAATAAAATTAAAATTACTAAAAAGAATATTTATCTTTAAAGAGTAAAATACTAACAAGTAATTAAGCTAATTAATAAGAATGTTAAAATAATTAAAAGTAATAAAAATTTAAAGAAAATATTAAAATAAAAGTCTTATATTTATAAAATAAAATTTTTAATAAGTAATCAATATATATATATATATATATATTACTAAATAAATTTATATAAAATTAAGAGATAAATAAATAAATATCATGAGACTAAAAATTTATTCTTCATTTTCTTCTTTTATTATTAATATTTTTATATATTTAATAATTATTCTTGATTCAAAATATTTATTTCTAATATAATAAAACTTCAATTAAGTATTATTAAAAGTTTTACATAATAACTAATTATATTAGTTTCACAATTTGCAAGCTTCATTACCAAGAGTTTCATAAATATAGAATTATTCTATACTCAATTATAACTGAAATTTATTTTTATAAGTAATATATAACTTCATATTATATATTAAAACTTTATTATCAATTTTGAATTATATGATTCTTTATAATTTTGAGTTATATTTTTCTTTCATTTATTATTATTATCTTTTGATTTAATTTTATACTATATTAATATTATTTGATAAGTGATAAATTAATGAAAATATTCAATCTAATATTTTATCTTCTTCATTTTCATTTTTTGCTATTGATAATAGATATTTCAAATTAATAAATAATTAGATATCTTTTTTATAGATCAAGAAAAAATATTCATATTTAGTAGTATTATTTGAAGTATTTTGTATATAAATAATATTGATAGTATGTACACATCTTATTATCTATCTAATATAATATAATATTTTTGAAGTATTTTATATAGTGTTCTATTAAATTATTCTACTATTTTATTGAATTGTAAGTGATATGATAATGAAAACTTGTATTTAATTAGAAATTGAATGATAAGTTCTTCAATTACTTGAGCTATAAATTCAGTTTCTTGATCAGATTATAATTTTTTAGAATATTCATATCTATAAATTATTTCTTCAAAAATAAATTTGGCAATTGTACTAGCTTCTTTATTTGAAATTATTTTTACTTCAGATTATTTTGTAAGTGAATCTATTGCTATAGTAATATATTGATTTCTTTTCTTGGTTACTTTGCAAGGGCTAATAAGATCAATTATAATTCTATTAAAGAGCTATTTAACTTTAATAAAATATAAAGATTGTTTTGTTATTTATCTACCAGTTTTTTAATAGATTTCATAAGATTTAACAAAGTTCTTTATATCTATTCCTATTCTATTCCATCAATATCTAATAACTATTTATTGATAAGTTCTATCAAATTCAAAGTATTTAGCAAGTATATCTGAATATATAATAGTTATTACTATTTTAATTTTATTTTCTTTCAGTACTTGAAATATATAATAAATTCTCTTTTTCTATTCTTTTTGTAAAGTACTTCATAAATTATTAGAAAGTATTTTGATTATTAATAAATTTTCTTTTGTTATTCTTCAGTATATCCTATAGAATAACTTTTATTTTTTAGATATCTTATTAAGTCATAATACATAGTTAAATCTATTATATTAAATTAATCAGATTTGAATAATTTATTTAATTAGTTGTTCAGTAAAAATTATTTCAAATAATTTGTTAATTAAATAAGTTTGATATTCTACACTTGTAAATATATTTTAAAGAGTGTATTCATATTTTGATTAGTTTTTTCAGCTTTGTATATAATAATAAAGTTATATTCTATTATGATTATTATTTATTTTGAGATTTGAGATCCAGGATTAATTTATTTAGTAAATAACTAATGAAATATATTATAATTAGTAATGATTTCAAAAAGAGATCCAAGAAGATAATATCAAAATTATCCAATAGTCCAGATTACAATCAGAACTTCTTTTTCAATAACATTATAATTTTTCTTTGCTAATTTAAGTAAAATATTTATATAGTCTACTACTTATTCTCTTTCTCCATTATCTTTCTGAGATAATATTATATCAAGTTTAGAGTTAGAGATATCAGTATATAGATAGAATTTCTTAATAAAATTAGGATAAATTAAGATCAGAATAGAGTTACGTTTTTCTTTCAAAATCTAAAATATATTTTCTTGATCTATAATCTAAATATAAATGATATCATTTTTCAAAAGTTTAAATAGTAAGGCTGCTATTTGTAAGAATCCTTTGATAAATTTTTTATAATATCTAGCTAGCTCTAAGAATAATCTAAGCTTTTTGATATTTATTAGAGTAGAAAATTCTTGAATTTGTTGAATAGTTGAGAGATCAGATAAAATTTCATCTTGAGTTATAATATATCCTAGAAAGAGTAAGTTATTTTAAGTAAAATTGTATTTTTCTAAATTAAGATTTAATCTAACTTTTCTAATTTATTAAAAAACTTTCTATAAATATTCTAGATATTCCTTCCAAGTTTTTGAGTATATATTTATATTATCAATATAGACTATAATAAATTTCTAATTATAATCTTCAAGTATGTTATCTATAGCTTGTTGAAAAGTTACTAATATATTACAAAGTTCAAAAAATATAACTTTGAATTTATATAATTCATTTCTTGAAATAAATATTATCTTTTTAATATTAGATAGTTCTATTTTAATTTATCAATAGCCAAAGATAGGATCTATAGATAAAAATCATTTTACATCATCAAGATTATTCATCATTTCATTAATTCATGATAAAAGATAGATATCTTTCTTGGTAAGTATATTAAGTTTTTTATAGTTAATACAAAATTAGTTCTTGTTATTTTTTTTGTTACTATTATAATAGATAAGCTTCAGATTTTATTAGATTTCTGAATGATATCTGAATCTAATATTTATTGGATTTTATTATAAATAAATTCTTAATTGGGAATAATTACTCTGTAATGCTTTTAATAAATAGACTTTTTATTTTTAATATCAATTGAATGTTGAATTATATTGATTATTCAAGTTTATTTAGATCTAATATATAAATATCTTTATATACTTATAATAAATTATATAGAGTATCTTGCTATCCAAGAGTTAACTCTCTTTATTTAATAACTTTTTTAATTTCTTCTTTGTCTAGAGAATACATTTCTATTTCATCCTTTTTAGTTGATTCAAAATCTTGAATTTCATGAAATAATTCTCCTAATTCTTTTCTAGTATTTACAGTTGTTATTCCTTCAATTAGGACAAGTTATAAAAAAACTGCTTGAATAATTTATTTATTAGATTGGATTTTATAAGATTTATTAAAATTATTATATAAAAGAACTTTAATATTTCTAGTATATTTGATATCAATAATTTTTCTTTTAACTTCTAATTCTTTCTTGATCAGTAATAATTAAGATATTAATTGATAAATAATTCCTATAAGAACTTTAATTGCCAAATAAGAATTAATCATAATAGTTTGACAAGATTAAATCAGAATTACTTTATCTCTAAAATATCTAAGATTAAAGCCTATATCATGTTTATGAGCTTATTCAGGTATCTTTTCTTTATTTTTATTATTATAAATTTTTATCATTAAATTTACTAACTGTTCTTTAAGTTTTTTTCTTTTTCTTCATCTTCATAATCTCTAAATGCTATATAATATTCATTTAGAATTTCTTTAATTGAATTATAATTATTATCTTTAGCTTTTTCTTTCTTTTTTGAATCTGAATATTTTTCTTTTATTAGTTCTTTAATCTGTTCAGATCATATATAATTATCACAAGTATTAGAATTATAAGAAATTAAACATTAATTATAGAGCTTTACATTAATATATTCTAATTAAGCCAGTTATTTTCTTTAGAAAGAAGTTAGTTATTGATAAATAATCAGAAAGATTTCTTGAGCTAATACTTCTTTAAAATTATTATAAGTAATATATTATATCTCTTTTTTTTATTATACTTAATAATATATTAGACAAGTATTACTTTTTCAATTTCATTACATTATTAATAGATATTTATTAGTTTATTATTACTTCTCAATTTCTAATAGTACTATTATTTTTTTATCAATTATCATAATTAAATATATATATATGTATTATTCAGTATAATTGCAAAAATATTTACTTCATTATATTCTCAGATTACTTTAAGAAAGTATCTAGCTTCATCTCAAAGTTCACAGTAATTACAGATAGATAAGTTGAGTTATTGTTAAATAAAGCAATTAGTACTGTTATGGTAAATTGATAAGTGAAGTTTTACTTTAATTCACCCTAATGATTTAGAGTTGGAAGAGACTGAAATAATTAAAGATAACAAGAGGGAAATTAGACTATACTTTCAATAATAACAAAGATTTCTAAGGCCTGTGCCAATATCTACAGATATTGTCTTAGTAAAGGATAATAAAATAAAGAAAGAATTAAAATAAATTAATGAAATTATAAAGATTAACTAAGTGAAGCCACTAGTAATCAGTATAATTCAAGATTTGAACTGATTAAATAGTAAACTATTAATCAAAGAAGACTATAACTAAGTAAAGATAAAAATTATAATATGAAAACTAAATAATTAAATAAATAAAAATGTATGGCTTATTTATAGTAAAGGTTATCTGCTCTCAAAAATAATAAAAGAAATAAAATAAAAGTATAGCTTCTTTATAGTAGAGGTCTTCTACTCTTAAAATAATATCAAAAATCAAAAATCAATATAACATTATAATCTAAAAA
>CAJVPS010003539.1:0-10068 GCA_910591765.1 Ambispora leptoticha
TCCTGTTAGGACTATTCCTAATATTATTCATAATCAAACTTTACTTTTGCTCTCTCTCTCTCTCTCTCTCTCTCTCTCTGGATGCATAATTATGATTATTTTGGTTCATATTGGTTATTTAGGGGGGATTTGGATTTGAGCTTGGGTAGAACTTTGTTCTTGTAGATCCTCTTGAAGATTTAACTCATCTAAATTAAAGTCATTAATATCTAAATCTATTTGTTGAGAATCACCATAGCCACTTTTTAATTTACTGGTTTGTAATAATTGAGTAATTTGTTTAGTGTTAATTAGTTTGCTGTGATAAATTGTTCCGGAATAGAGTTCATGCTTTGGAAATTTGATTTCTTTGGGCAAGGTTTGATTGTGTTCTTTGGATACTTGAAGTTGTTTGACAAATTCGGAATTTTTTTTATCATTGGTTTCATTTCCTCAGTTAAGTAAAATTCTATTCAAATTATAAGCAATAGGGCGTTTCAATGGGTCAACATCTCAACATAGGTTAATAAAATCCTCTAACAATTGAGGGATTTTGATCTTAAATTCAGGTCTTAATCCTTGGCATACTCTTAATGCTAAGAATTCATCATGAGCTGCATCATGATAAGGAGGTAAACCAGTGAGCATTTCATACATAATTATCCCAAAAGAGTAAATATCACTAGCTTGGGTATAGGGTTTTTCTTGTAAAACTTCAGGGGCTATATAAGGAAGAATTCCAAAGATTTTACCTTCTTCTTTTTGATAGTTGGCAGGTTGACTTAAACCAAGGTCAGTAATACGGCACAGCGTGTGTTCATCTTCATCAATTCCCTTACTAATTAAAATATTACCACTATGAAAATCTCGGTGCACCAATCCTTGTTTATGAATTTCATTTAACCCAAAAGCAATAGAATGTAATTTCTCAAGTTTATCCTCGAAACTTAGTTCACTATATCTATTCTTTAAAAAGTCCCTGAGATTGCCATCTTTCATATAGTCCATAACCATTAGATAATTCTCAGACCTAGGGTCTTGGGAAATGCCGTGGCATTTTACAATTTCCGCACTATCATCAACCAACTTATTATTAGCAATTTCCATTAAAAATTCCAGAGTAATATTTTGAGAATTAGTTAAACTTTTTAAAACAACTTCCTGTGGTTCCTCGTTCTTTCTTGTTCATTTAGCCTTATAAATCTTACTAAAACCACCCTCAGCTAAATATTCAATGTTAGTAAACTGTTCGTAAGAAATTTTTTTTACTCTATCTTTATCAATTGCTTTTGCTTGTTGTTTTTCAATAAACTTCTCGATTAGTTGTTGACCAGTTATTTCTTTTAAATCTTGTTGTCATTCTCGCTCTTGACATGGTTGGCATCAATCTTTACTAGTGTTGGGTTGTTGACACTTCTGACATCGACCATACTTTTCACGATTTTTCAACAAAGGAACAATTTCAATTAACTTACAGGTTGGTCTTAATTCAGTCAAACAACCGATTCTCCACAAACTATTAGGTAATTTAGTTAAGTTAACCTCATTGATATCAGTATCATTAATACTAAGTTGCTTTAATTGTTTCATACCACTTAAATAATCAAGTGAACCAGTAAATTTATTGTAAATATTTTGATTTATTTTTTCTTTAATTGTTTTATCATCATGATCATTATAATTTCCTAAGTAGAGTTCTTCTAAACTAGTATAAGGAACTAAAAAAGAAAGGTCTTGGGTAGGGAAGTTATTATTTGGTAAACCTAGAATTTTTAGGTTAGTAGGATTATTGGGTAAATTAATATCAGTTAGTAAATTATTTTTACAATAAACTTTCTCTAATTGGGAACAATTACTTAGGTTCAGAGAGGTTAATTTATTAGAATGACAATCTAATCTTTTTAAATTAGTAAAATCAGAGAGATCTAAGTAACCTTCTAGATTTTCACAATAAATATTTAATTCTTTTGTTTCGTTTCTTTCTTCTTTTAGATAATTTTTATCCAATCATTCTTGAGCATTTACCATAATAATATTAATTTTATCTACATGTAGATCTACATACATAAATAATAAAAATATTATATAGATAAAAATGAGGTTTTGACAAGTTCTCTGAACCCTTGTCTAGCAAGGAGAGATAAAGAAAACTTCTGTATATATATATATATATATAGTTTTAGTTTGTATTTAACGAGTATTAAAATCCTTATGGATTAACTTCAAAATCAACTAGTAAGTTACTACCCTTATCTCCTTCTTCTACCGTGAAATTATATTCTTGTCCTTCATTTAGCCAACTCCAACGATCTTCCTTGACCTTAGAAGAAAAAACAAAGATAGATTCACCATTGTTTGTTTTTAAGATTAAATAAGTTCTACCATTTTTGTCCGTCCTTTCTAATTTTTCCTTAATAGTTTCTTTAATATTTTTTGTGTTATTCATGTAATTGTATATTTTTAAGTTTATGTTTTTCTTTGTATGTTTTAATTTTTATGAGAAAGTAGAACAGCAGGGAAAAGATTATGTATCAAAAAATAATGATTATGGCTAGCCAAATTAAACCGGATAATCAACTTGGTTGCCAACTTCAAAGCAAGAATTTACTTTTGCCTACCTTTGCTTCATTTCCATTAGCAAATTGACTTACTGCCCAAAAGAAAGGGGGATAAGGATAATTCTGAGGATAGTAGTGAGGTAAGTCAGGAGGCGTTTTAGAAAAGATTAAGGGTCGCACTATGGTGTAAAAAAAGTAAATGGTAGGGTTGAGTCAGTTAACAACTAAACTAAGGGCCTTTGTTTTTACTAATTTGTTAATTTGGCAATATTTTCAAAAGTAATAAAAAACTAGCCCGGGAGCTAGAACGTGCCAAAAGAGGTTATAAAAAAGTCAAACGTAAATAGTTTTAATACTACCTACTAAGGGATAAGTTATTTGTGGGTTCTTGAATGCACTATGAATAGTTAAATAAAAACCCCCGCAACAAAAAATTACTCCACTTAAAAAATTAGTTTCTGCTACTATCATGTCCCACATTTGTTCACTAAAACTACTTTCTTTTCTATCTTTTTTAGAAAGAATGAATAATTTATAGATTGCTCAGGGGACAGTTATCAAGGAGGCTCAAGCAGACCACCAAGTAAAAGCTCACAATCAATATCTTAACTCGCTTAATTTAACGTTGTATTTAATATGAGTGGCTTGGTCATAAAAGGCAGAAGCGATAACCGGAAGAAGGTGAAAAAAAATAATAATCCAAAGGAGAGTTTTTTTTAATGATGATTTTTGTTTGGGCATTTATTGATATGGTAAATATGTTTTACAAGCACAAAAGATTTTTTTTAATTCAATGGTGCTCGTTATAAAATAAAATTATATAGAACCCTAGAAAATAACCAAAAAATATATGGATTATCATGGTAAACAGACTATATCTAAAATATGAGTTAGTCCCGTGCCATTAGGCACAAAAAAAGAGAATAAATAAACTTCTCCCTTTCGTGACTAGTAGCCTTGATAGACTAGTAGCGACTTTCCCTAGAAGTGAAAAATAGGTGAAAGAATATTCAGATTAGTTCTTACCAATTACCCTAATTTGAATGTTTTTATAAAAAAAAGTAATTGGTTCAGTTTTGCTAGACTGGAAAAATCTAACCAAAATAATAAAGTTAAGGAAAAAATAATATGGTAAATGCAAAAAGATGCCTTGCTGTGGGACAAAAAAACAGCAAAGAAAGTAGTGAATAGATATGCCAAAGAGTTTTTGTGTAAATTGTAATAGTTGACAAGATAGTTGATATGATGCATGTGGAGAGCGGTGTGCTAATGAATGCCGCGAGCGTTGTAGTAAGTGTAATAGATTTTTTAATACCGGAGAATTAACTAGACCTTCCACTTATAATGTTCCTGTTTTAAATGATTCACAGATGAGAGCAATACAAACTAATATTGATGCAATGATAGAACGGAGTGGTGGAAAAAACGAGTATGAATATAAGATAGAGGTTAAAACTGAAAAGGGTTATTCTGTCACTCAATACATTACAGGAAGAAGACGTTAAAGTATTATGACAAACAAAAAAAAAAAAGAAAATAAAAAAAATATTGTTCCTATTGTTACTGCTGAGAATTTACAACAAGAAAATAAGAATTTTTTTCCTTCCATCGATTTAAGTCAGAATAGATATATTTCTAGTGTGAGTTTTTCTTTGATTGAAAAACCTACTAGAAGTTCAGGAGAGGGGAAAAAATTATGAGAAAGGAAAATAGTTAGGGATGAAAAAGGCGGTATTGAAATTAGCGAAAGTTTAGATAACAAAGTTTTAAACGAGCGGGAGGACGGTGCGGTTGTTCCTACGGTGAAAGAAAATTATAAGGGAAATAAAGAAGAAGTTTCAGAAAATTTGACAGAAGAGGAAGAAATAATTCTCCGCTCTCGTAAATGACAAAGTGGAAAGAATGAGTTTGAGGAAAAATTGACTATAAAATTTGATAAAGGTATCAGTAGCCGTCGACTTACTGATGGAGGTCAGGTCAATTTTGTTGAGTATCAGCAAATTACTCCTATGGAGGTTGACCAACCTAATACTTCTAGTCCTCCAATCGAATCAGACTTTAAACAATTGCTATCTGATGATGAAATTTGAAAGGCAGATAAAGAACAGTTAAAAGATTTGAAGAAGCGTGTGGAGGCAGAATTAGAAATTAGAGCAAAAGTTGAAGAGAGTTCAAGTAATAGTAGTTCTCAAACTTGTAGAATAGAAGTAAAACCTAAATCTTAATAACTATAAACAATTAAACAATAAATATTAAAGGCATACCGTATTAACTTTCTTATTGATTAAGAAGGGGGGTTCACCAACTCCCCCTAATAATTGAAACCAAACCTTTGAATTATTAGCATTGTACCTTAATAAATGCTTATTAAAAACATATTTTTTACTTTCATATATCAGTTAAACAAACTATAAAATTTATTATTATGCGAATAAGACCAGCCGAACCAAGACATTCATTTAGTATTTACTTGCCAACTTCTTTATATCATAAATTAGTAAACAAAGCAGGAAAAGGAAAAATTAACACTTTTATTAAGCAGGTATTAGAGGAAAAATTGATAAAGGAGGAAAAAAAAGAAAAAGAAAAATTAAGGCAACAACTCATTAAAGGTTATCAAGCAGTAGCCAAAAGTCAAAAAAGACAGACAGAGGATGAAATGTGAGATGAAACAACTAAGGATGGATTAAACTAGCATGAGTAAGTTACAAAACAAGAAATCTCCCTATCCATTTCCTCATTATGGAGAAATTTATCTAGTCTATTTCAATCCTAAAAAAGGCAAAGAAATTGGTAAACTTCGTCCAGCATTGGTAATTAGCAATGATATCCAAAACGAATATGATCACCATATTATCGTGGCACCTTTATCTGACGAGGATTGGGAAAATTTGGCTGAAATTCAGCATCTCGAAATATTAATTAGAGTTAATTCTATTAATGGTTTAGACAAAGATAGCAAAATTTTGCTTAACCGAGTGCGAGCCATTGACAAAAAATTCCGTTTACGAGATTATTGCGGAATGGCTAGTCAGGAGATAATGGAACAAGTAAACAAAGGTTTAGAACTAGTTTTGAATCTTAGAAGAGAATTTTAATTTCTTTAAGGTCAGCATAGTATCCCTTTAAATAAGAAATACTGTTTATAGGCATATACCGAATAAAACTAGTTACTTCTCTTTCGCCTAATGAAAATAAAGAAAAGGAGCGAAAGGTAACTAAACAAAGCATCTTTCTTTTATTATATTGAATTGAACTTTAAAGTTCAAAACCTCCAGTAATTCCTATTTTTATTACTTCCACTTTCTCAGCGCTCTTGATTTCTTTTTAACAACAGTAAAATTTGTTTATAAGTAATGTTTGATTTGATAACTAACTTTCAACCTCGCGGCGATCAACCACAAGCTATTGCTAAAATAGTTAAGAACATTGAGGAAAACAAAAAAGAACAAGTTCTTTTGGGAGCGACGGGTACAGGGAAAACTTTCACCATGGCTAATATTATCCAAAGAACCCAAAAACCTACCTTAATTTTGGCTCATAATAAGACCCTAGCCATGCAAATCTATCAAGAAATGCAAGGTTTTTTTCCACATAATAGAGTTGAATATTATGTTTCTTACTTTGATTATTATCAGCCGGAAGCTTATAAACCTGCCAGCGACACTTATATCGGAAAAAAAGTACAAAGAAACGCCAGTATTGCTAAAATGCGTTTAAAAACTTTAAACTCTTTAGTTACTGACGCATCCGTAATAGTAGTAGCATCGGTAGCAGCTATTTATGGCTGTTTTAACCCTAATTCTTACCGAAAAGTAGTTCTTCATTTAGAAAAAGGTCAATCGATCAATGAGGAAATAATTAGTTCAAAATTAATCCATCTAGGCTATAAAGAGGACAAAAAAATTAGTCCAGGAAGTTTCCAAACCAAAAAAAATAGTATTTCTTTTATGATCGGCTGGGAAGAAAATTATTATTTTCAAATAAATTTTTCTGACAAAGACGAAATAATACGGATAGAAAAAAGAAACAAGCAGACGGGAGAAAGAGTTCGGGAAGTTACCAAAATTGCTATTCCGCCCAGCCAAGACTACGTCGGAGAAGAAGGAGAAGATTTAAAAAAACTTTTAGAAAATATTGCTGAAGAATTAACAAGTTGCAAGAAAAAATTACAGGAAGAAAAAAAATTTTTAGAAGCAGAGAGACTAGAAAAAAGAATTCAAGAAGACCTATTTAACTTGCGTGAAACAGGAGTTTGCCCCGGCATTGAAAATTACTCGCGTTATTTTGATGGGCGGAAAACAGGAGAAACTCCTTTTACCTTATTAGATTATTTCCCCCAAGGATTTTTAACTATCATTGACGAATCCCATATCACTATTCCCCAAGTAAAAGCTATGTATAATACTAATCGCCACCGGCTAGAAAATTTAATAAAATATGGTTTTCGCTTACCATCAGCTTTAGATAATCGACCCCTGAACCAAGATGAATTTTTTCAAAAACTTAACTTTACTCTTTATGTTTCAGCCACACCCGGAAACTTTGAATTAGATAAAGTAAATCACCAACCAGTCGAACAAATTATCCGCCCAACTGGTCTCTTGGATCCTCAAATAGAAGTGAGAAGTTCCCATAATCAAATTGCTGATATTATGAAGGAAATAACTGAAAGAAGTGGAAAAGGAGAAAAAGTTCTTATTTATGCTTTAACTATTGTAATGTCTGAAGAAATTGCTAATTTTCTTCAAGAGAGAAATATTCGAGTAGTTTATTTACACAGCCGATTAGAAATTTTTGACCGTTATCAAGCCATCACCAGTTTACGGCGTGGAGTATATGACGTAATAGTTGGGATCAATTTACTAAAAGAAGGAATAGATTTACCTGAGGTATCATTAGTATGCATTTTAGACGCTGACAAACCAGGTTTTTTGCGAGACACACGCTCCTTAATTCAAATCATTGGAAGAGCTTCCCGTAACAGCAGCGGCAAAGTTATCCTCTACGCCGATGAAATTACCACCAATATGTTAGGAGCCATTGAAGAAACTAATCGCCGCCGCCAAATCCAACAAGAATACAACTATCAAAAAAATATTATTCCGCAAACAGTTCAAAAGCCAATCAAAGATATAAATCTAGACCATGAAATAGCCACTCTAGTTGAGAAAGCTCAACGAGGAGAAATGGAAGATAAAGAATTGGTCAAACTGATCAAAGATTTAAGAAGAAAAATGAAAAGATCTACTCGCGAGTTCAAGTTTGATCAGGCCATTGCTTTTCGCAACGCTCTCTTAGATTTGGAAAAACTAGAAGCAAATCTATAAAAAATTACTTACTCTAACTTTTTTTCTTCTTCTTACTTGTCTTTTCAATATTCCCTTAAATTTTATCTTTGCTTTTTTTCTTATAATTTAGACGGTTGACTAATAATCATCCTATACCTACCAAATTAACTGCAAATAAAATAATTAAAAAAATTATTCAGTTTTTTTCAGTTGAACTTAATCTTGGGCTAGAAGTTGCCGGAGTTTGAGCCGTTAATTGTTTTAAACTATTGGCCAAAAATTCTTGTTTAACCGTAAATAGTTGTTGATAATCAGCAGCCTTCAATATTTTTTGCCTAATATGAGAGTCTACCGAATTTGGAAATAAAGTTTCTAAACCCCCAAGTTCCATTTTTATAAAGGCAATTAAATCTCTTTTGAAAGCCTTGTCTTTCTCGTTAAGGGCTGCTTTTAGATCAGTTACTTCTTGGGCTAGTCTCTGATTAGTTGTGGCAGGATCTTTTATTAATTCTTCAATTCAACTAACTAATTTATCAACCGTTAACTCCTCCGTTTTTAAACCAAGTTGCAGAGAATCATTAATCTGTTGAAGTAGAGTTTGCTCCTTTTCTTTTAACTCATTTTGTAAACGCTGGTAATCGCCCAAACAACAACAAGGCTTTGGGCACTGGTAAGTATCTAATTTGTGTTTGTAATTATCTCTTTCTGCCTTAACTGCTTTATAATCAGCCAAAGTAGGACAATTTTTTAAATCAAACAACACCCCTTTTCAATCATTGATATTAGAAATATTAAATTCGGTTAAAATCTCATTTTGGAGGCTATTGGCTCGTGACCTTTCCGCTTGTCAATTGCTTTTAACCGTGTTAAATTCAGTAATAAGTTGCTTTAATGACATCGGAGTTCCATCGTCATTAGAAGGCATGATTGGTAAATTATTGAGACTTTTTACTCGTAAATGGTTCTTGGAATTTTTTATTGTTACTTGCCCCTCTTTCAAAAATCTTTTTAATTTATCATGTTCCTCAGGAGCAATCTGATTTTCAGCAAGTTTCTGATAAGCAACTTTTCAATCTTTTTCTGTTTGCCTTAATTTGGCTTCTAAATTGCTAACCTCGTTTGCTTTTTTAGTTAGTTGGGTTTGTAGTTCTGTCAGGTAGTTTTGATTTTTAGTCTCTAAGTCTACTTGGCTTGCTTTCATGGTGGCTACCAAGTTTTGGGAGCGCTTATAATCACTGTTTAATTTTTTTAAATCAGTTTCTAGTCGTTGCTTTTCAAGATCTTTTTGCTCTAAATTACTTTCCAGTTTTCTAATTTTTGCGGTCAAACTATCTTGTTCTTTTTTATTACTTTCTATTATGGCTTGTCAATCTTTCGGAACACCTTTCAATTTATTCTTTAAATTGTGATTTTCAAGGACTAAGTTTCCCCCTTGACCGGTGGCGTAATTTAGTTCCATTCTTAGACGACTATTTTCCTCATTGATCGCTGCTAAATCTTCCTCATATTTGGTATTAGCGGTGGAGAGTTCGGTATTAATGTCTTCTAAGGATTTTAATCTTTTTTTTAAATCGCTACCATTTTTTCCCTGTGCTTTTTTTCTTTCCTTCCGAGCTAATTTTAATGTGTCTATCTTATTTTCTAATTCTTCGATTTTGTTCTTTAACTCTTCCTGTAATTGGTCTTTTTCTGCTAATTTGGCTCGGGTAGCAGTCAGAGCAGTTTCGGCATTTTCCACTCGCCCTTGTAATTCTTTATATTCTGCCTCGGTGGTGTCAGACTGGCTTCTTAATCGGTCAGCCTCTGCTCGGGCGGCAGTTAGTTCCTCACTTAAATTAGCAGCAACATCAGTTTGATTTTTTAATTCTAACTCTAAGGTGGCAATTTGTCTCCGAGCGTTGGCTAATTCTCCTGCCAAGCGATCAATATCTAGTGCTTTGTCGCGATAGTAATTAATCAATCCGTCTCTTTCCCGTTCTAAATCGAGATAATCAGCCTGTAATTTTTCCCTCTCTCTGACTGCCGCGGCGGTCGCAGCGCTAATCTTTTCTTTCTCGGCAATTAGGTTATTCACAAAAGTATTCAGAAATTTAATGGTGCTATCACTGGTGGCTAACTGTTTAGTCAAGGTGGCATTTTTGTTGGTCTCAACTTTTAATTTTGCTTTCTCTTTCTCTTTCTCTTTCTCTTTCTCTTTCTCTTTCTCTTTCTCTTTCTCTTTCTCTTTCTCTTTCTCTTTC
>CAJVPS010003540.1:0-10066 GCA_910591765.1 Ambispora leptoticha
AAAACATTTACTTTATTAAAAATTTATTTAATTTACCAGATATCTTTAATAATTTCACGTGGTTACACGAAACTATAATAATTTATTACTGTAACGACAGTGCCATAAAGGATGATACCGATATTTAAGTAAAAGCTGACCTGTCATCTACATAACTTCTTAATGTATGTAAAGTTAATATTAAACAGTAAACTCATAATAGTTAGGTAAAGAATGACAATTTGAGTAAAGTATGAGACCTTCCGGGATAACAGTCGCAATTTGAGTAATCGATGATAGTAAGTTGGTAATTGTGAGATAATAATGAGAAAAATGACTTTATTCTTTCTCTGGACGACAGTCACAAAGTGTAAGGCAAGTCATCAAATTGAAAATTTCGGGTTTATGATTGGTAACCGGTCGGGACAGTATCATGAAAATGCCTGTAATGACCTGTCTGGAAGCTAATCATATTAGGGAATAAAGTGGGGCTAAATAAAATAATATGAACAATCAAAAAACCGTAGCAAAATCTTATTTTCTAAATGATATTTGTAACTCTTATTAGTTATGAGTCTTTTGTTTCCTGTCGCATAGGTCGTTCGATTTAATGATTTTCAGACAAAAACAAAATATTTTGCCAAACCAAATAGTGGTAAGGTACTGTTTGATTTGCATGCCGCTATTTAATTTTAGTATAGATTTGATGGACCATAGGAAAGAGTAACTAAACTTATACATTTTTGGAGATTTTTCATTGTTCAGACTATGAAAGATTACCGAAAATGTATAAGCCTAAACACTCCAAGAAAGGTCATAGCTGTTTGTTTTATTGAATTAGTACTCGCGAATTCAGAACAATGTATCTTTAGGACAGAAGTTTGTTTTTTTGTTTGATTTTTATTGATATATTTAAGAATGCTTTGTATGATGATCAGTAATGATTTTATTAAATAAAGCCATTATGTGTACTTTAATAATTAAAATCTGCCTGCACGAAATTGTTTGCTAAAATGTAATAAATAACGCTCGTTTTTTTGCGATTCACTGTAAAGTTAGTAAATATATCGTTCCATTTAAATATCTATATCTAAATTTCATCAATTCGAAACTAAAATTTGCAATGCCAAAATTACCAAAGCAAAAGCGCCATTTACAAAACTTAAATCAACAGATGTTGACACACAAAATTTTTAATATAATTACCAAATTTGATCACGAATATCTCCCAAAAATTCATAAAATTCTTACCAGTATTACAAATGACACTCGAGAAGAAGAAATGTTTCAATCAATTCGTGAAATGCCAGAACCACAAAAAGCAAACGCGTTAAGGCTTTTTGATACAATGCGAAATCCAAGAGGCAAACATGCTAACGAAATCATTTCGCCTTACCTCCAAAAAAAGGCTCTTGAATTTATTACAGAGCATCCAAAAAATCAAGCTAAAAAATTAAAGGCTGAAAATATCGAGTTAAAGTCAGTAAATAGAAGGTTAATGCGAAATAATAAAAAACTAATACACAAAATCCAGTCAATAGGTAGGGTAATATTGAAAATTACATTCTTACATACGTTTCATAAGTTTTGTTCATGCGCAATAATGTTTTTACCCTATCAGGTAGTTCAAACAGACTTCTTCAAAACAAAATTAAAAATCGAATTTCAACTATTCGATCATTAATAAGAAAATCGAAGCAAATTCCCCCTAATGAATTTAAGCGTCAAATTAATCTGTTATTTAAAACAAATAATCGTGAATACTCGCCCCAAATGGTCTGGCTTTCGACCAAGATTTCGCAAATTGGGCAAACTTCTTTAACCGCGACAGCTGAATCGTTACGTCTAGTCTATGAATTCTTAACCGGAGAGCCCCCACAAAGATGGTTATCCGTGACGACCCTAAGTACTTGGCATAAAGAAGTTTCACAAATTGAAACTGAAGCTGGAATACATAAGGCCACACAATGTTCATGCTATGGAATCCTCGTCGATGAATCAACTCGTGGAGAATTTAAATATTTCGTAGTATGCATAATGTTTTGGGATTATAAAAAAAACATACCATCAGTTACTGTGACCAATCTTGAGGATTTAAATAATTGCACTGGCCGATCGGTAGCAGAAAGTACTCTCAAAGCAATTACGAATCACGGGCTTGATCCTAAAAAATGTTTAACATGGGTAACGGACAATACGGCCTATATGTCAGGTAATAAAAAAGGCGCGATTGTCCAATTTAATAAGAAAGCAAATGTAGATACAGTAAGAATCGGTTGCGGAATGCATATAATGCATATTGTTTTTTCGAACTTTGAAGAGACAGCATTTGGCAAGTCACCCTCTTCAATAGGATTTTCCTGGACACCACAACCGTATAACCTTCTATATTTAGCTTGGTATCTCCACGACGGATATGACTCAAGCAATAAAGGAAAACCTCTCAATATGAAATCAAGTTGGATTCAAAAATTATATGACGGATTATTAGGGTATCATTTCTCTCAATACCAATTGCCAATTCGGGGTCGTTGGGGATATGAATTACTTGCTGCAAAGCAATATTTAGCCCGGCGCGAAGCACATATAGAATTTACGAACTGGTTCATTCAGGAACTTGAGAATAATCAGAATACGCCAGCTACATATCTTTCAGATTGGTATATTTAATTAATATTTATAAATTTAAGTGCTTATTTTAAATATATCGATTAATAAATTTTCTTATACTTACTAGGCGTTTATTTCGGGATTGGCTCCTAAACGAAAAATTAAATATTCAAGTTAAGTGCTTAGTTACTTTCGGCGAGCACTTATATGAGCCATTGATGCAATTTATGGTCGGAAAAGATCCTATACCCCGTATTCAAGTAGAAAACCGTTTGGTTCAACTTTTACCTGGCCGACGTGCTCACGAAATGCCGGACAAAGTGAATGAATAGATAAAATTTTTACATGAACTCTGTGAAAATTTTGACACATTCTTCGGACAAGAACTATTAACGGCACTTGAATCACTAAATAATGAAGAATTTAGTGAGCTCTTTGACAATTTGGAACGGGGAATAAACAAAGCGTATGAAAGTTTTGTAAAATGGATGTCCCCGTGGTTACATTTACCGTTGTCAGTATGCCGGTTAGGTGGAAATTCTAGTCATGAATTTGCGCGGGCTTTTTATCATATTGCTTTACGAACCCCGTGGCTTTCAGTACCAAGCGAATGTGAAATAGAATTTGCAGAACAATTGAGTAATGATTTGGAAATATCCAATAATACGTTCGGTCTTCGGGAAGAACTACAAAATAATCTAGAATTTAAAAATGAGTTTCTAAAATTTTGTTTGAACCCTAATTCTAATGTTAATGAATATCCTTTGCTATATGGTTTTGTTAAAGAGCGAATTTACTTTATAATAGTCCACCAACAGCAAGTGGAAGGACTCTTTAATAAGTTAGATCTAAAGACCCACCCGAATATGACACCTACTATGAGCAGTCAAAATTGCAGTTGTCGTCCGGAGATATAGACCTAGAAAATATTACTTTGAGACTCAAAGAGACTCGTGCAAAACGTCAAAAACAGTTACCCATAATTTCAGAAAGCGAGCAAAAAATATTTGGGAAAGAAGTCGCAACAAAAGTATTTTTTGATTTGTGTCAAAATTAATGGCATTTTTTTTCGAATAGTAATAAATCTATATCTTCGTTTATCTAAAAAAAAGAAATAAAAAATAAATCAAATAAAGATCATCTAATCACTAAATGTGTGTGTGTCTGCTTATTGGCTAATTATTAGACACATGACCAGTGAATGTAATTGTTAATACGTACCGATAAAAAAAAAAATCTACTATTAATTTTTATATGGGACTATACATATATTTGATCTACATAGTACATTGGATACCCCACCGATACGTATACACGTATAGTTTGTTACTAAAAAAATTGTACGTCCGTTAATATACTATTTATACAGTATACGTATATACATACGTATCAAGAAAGCTTTTAAAAATTTTAATATTTCTAGTTTATATTAAAATAAGGTTTGTTGTAAATTACATATTATATTTATAAGTTATATTTATAAGATATACAGTATTTATAAGTTATATTTATAAGTTAAAATTTTAATATATAGTATATAATTAAAATTTATTTAAATTTACTACAGTATACTATAAAATATAGAATTAGCTAATATATTATATTTTTTAATTTATATTTTAAATAAATTTGTTTAAACAATTTAAAAATATAAAATTTTAATCTTTTTTATTAATTTTTTATATATTGTAATATAGATACATTTTTTATTAACATTTTTTTTATATATTTCTTAAATTTTATTATATATTTTATATTTTTTATAATTCGGCAGTCCTGCTACTTTTTATTTGCAGATTGAACTATATTAAGAAATTTACATTCTCTAATATGAGCTATACTAATCTACCCATAAAGTGATATACTCACATTTTCGTCAGATATGACTTGCCTTAGTGGATTTCAAACCTTTTTCTGGACCTCTAACTTACTAAAGGTTATCCTTTAGTCATAGGCTGATGCTACATATCATATTAAAGTTAGCTTCCTTTTTACAAAATGTAGTACAAATATAAATACAAAGGGCATAATAAAAATAGGGAAATATTACAGCATTGAGTTCTGGTTCACCTAAACCAATAAAATCAAATAAAACAAATAACAAAAAGAAAAAAACAAAAGAAAAGAAAGAAATATAGCACTATTAAACCCATATTGAATTGTAAAAATTATATAGTGCTACAAATAAACTAGATTAAACTCTACACTAGTCATTTATATCTATATCTAGAATGTAAAAATATTAAAAATTATCTGATCTTGAAGTAGAGCTTCAAGCATTGAAACTTCTGTATACTATCCCAAACCTGTCAGCAAACCTTCTGCAGTGTTTTAACCTGTATCTTCCTAAACAAAGTTAATAAGCTATTGTCTATTGACCTACGTCGATAAATCAAACACTTTCAGTATAATTACTGCAACTTCTTGAAGAAAAAATATCTTATACTATAACCTAAAGCATACATATACACATATATATTTTCTTTTTTAGCAGTGATTGTTGTTATCGATCTTTTGATAAGAGTATGCTGTTTTTCTCACTTTTTGGAGAAATTTCGTAAAGACCAAGAAAGTGGAGTATAGAAAAGAGTTTCAGTTTAAATGTAGTCTTAAACTTTAGTAAGGGTTTCAATTTACAAGTAGCCTTAAACTTTGATAAGAAATATATTAAAAACTCACTTGTTGTTCTCCTTAGACTAAATATCTTTAATTTTGTCAGCAGAAGCAGAGCTTCTATTAAAATTTTTTGTACAATAGCACCACCTTCTTGCCAGTTATCTTATACAAAAACACTTTAACTTTTATACTGAATATACAGAGGAGTCTGGGAGATTAAAGAAAATCTTAATCTTTGTAAAAACTATTATTTATAGTTGTCTCTTCTACTTTTCTTCAACAAGTTTCTGTTTTCATTAGCTATAAGTTTGGTATAAGTGATCGTTAAAAAGAATTTATTATGTCTAATTATATATTTTATATTATTATTATATATTTTATCATTTATTAGTTTATTTATATAGTTTATAGTATATTTTATTTATTTTAGATGTTTATACAATAGTTTACTACATATTTTATTAGTACACTTTTTACAAAATTCTATTTAAAGCAATATTTGTGTTAATCTTTAGTATAGGTGAGCATATATAATTATTATATAATTATAATATATATAAATTAACTTTTTTAAATTAATTTAAATGATTTTATAAATTATTAGAGTTAGGATTAAGGTTGAAATTTAAATTAGCTCAAATTAGTTAGGTTTTATATATTATAATCTTGTAAAATTTATATATGCCCACCTATACTAAAAGAGATCTATATTTGTTTTAATATTTAACTTATTAGTTCATTTAATATACCAAAATACAGAGCAAGCATGTGGTGCTTCAGGATCTTCTAAAATAATATATTAATAATTATTTAATTATATTATTAATTTTAGAAATTTTAGTATTATTATTTAGTTTATTGTTATCTTATATTATTTTTTTTTAATTCAGCAATTCTGTCTCTGTTTATTTAAGATTAAGCTATTCAAGAATTATATATATCTATCTGTAGCTATTGCTAATCTAATTAAACTAGAAACTTACCCTTGGTTTATGCTCAGGTGTAACCTGCCTCAGTAGTCCTTGGCTTCCTTCTGGATCCTTAACTCACTAAGGATTTGATCCCTTCAGTTACAGGCTAGTGACTATTTGCTTGTCAGTACTATCATTTAAGTCTGTTTTAACTTTATATCTTACCTATAATGACCAATCTGATTTTCTACTATCTACACTAGGTTTTCTATGTTTTTAAATACTACTGCTCTTGTGTGATCTTTTTTTTTGTTTTTCTGCTCTCCTGTTTGTACTTAATTTTCTTTATTTTCTTTATTTTCTTTTTTCCTTTTCTTCTTTTTCTTGTTGACCTTTTTCATCTTCTTATCTTTCTTCGAGATTCCTTCTCTTTTTTTTCACTCTATTTGTAGCTCATATCTAAAGTTTCAGATATGCTGATGAAATTTCTCATCTAACTTGTTAAGTGCTACACTTATTATCTTGCTAGCTACTTTTTCGCTTTAGAGTATATTCACTAATCTTTGCTTTTGCTTTTTCTTAATTAGACCTCTAATCATATGACTTCTTGCTTCTATCCGTTCTGTGTTAAATGTGCTAAAAATATTTTCTTTAATTATAGCTCTAGTTGGTATTCTTTCAGTGAGTTCTTTTTTCTTTATGATTTTTTCTATTTTGTCGCATATTTCTTCTTCTATTATGCTCTATATGCCTTGATAGTCTTTACAGCTTGTTAAATGGTCTATTGTTTTTGGTTTTTCTTGGCAAATAACGCACTTGTTGGTCTTGTATAGGTCAGGCCTTCTTGACTTGAGCTCTGTCATTGTTAACAGTACTTTATTTAAACATTTTACCCTAAATATCTATTTATCATTTGTTTTACTATCTAAACAATTGTTACCCTTTACTCCTTCTATATATTTCCATATTTCTTTCTAATCTAAACTATCATCTTTTTCCTCCCCTACCCATCTTTTTATTCTACTTAATCCTGCCCATTCTGCATCTAGAATCACTGTTGTGATCTAATTTACAAAACTTCTGATAGGCTTATCTACTATTAACACTTTCCACCTAAGTACCACATGTATTAGCTTGGTCTATAGTAGCTGTACTTTGATAATCTTGTTCGATCTTGCATCTTCTTTTGCTAATTTATTTGTCTCTTTGTTTCCTTCTATTTTACTGTGTCTTTTCACCTTGTGCAGTTCAAACTTTAATTGCTTTCTTTTTTTTATATATTCTATTTGTTTAAAATACTTCTGTTTTTCATTTTGAGATAGCTGCATATTTTTTTTATTTTCGCATTCTTTGAACTGCTTGAATTGCTGCTTGGCTGTCTATATATATCTTTATAGATGTTCTTTCTAATAAGACTAAAAGCACAGTTAAGATTGCACCTAGCTCTGCCCTTGTTGATGAGAACCAGCCTATTATATTGCAATTAAAATCTGCTACCTTCTTTAATGATCTTTCTTCTTGCATTTGTAGGATCCACCCTACTTTCATCTTGGTTTTACTTGCTGTTTCTTGCAGTTCTAGTAGTAAGCCATTGGTATATGCTTCAAATGTTTTGTACTTTATAATGTCCTCTAAAATTGCTATTAGCTCCGCTACTGCTTCTACTCCGTCTATACAGCTTTGTATTATTTCTTTAATAACAGAACCTATTCTTATTTTTGTTACTTGTCTTTCTGCTCTTCTTTTTGCTTCTAATACTGCTTGAGGTTCTTTCATTCTCACTAAGTTCTCTCATGACACTGTTATTTTGTATCTTGTTTGGCCATCATCATTGCTCTTTTTGATCTAATTACTATCTAGAGCTCTTTTTATTTCTTTGAACTGCTTGTTGTTTTGATATATACTGGGCTCTTCCTCATTGTTTCTTTCTATGCAACCTTTGTATAGATCTAGAAATATTTCATCTAGTTCAGATATACTATTTCTGTTCTAATGCTCTATCTCATACCTTTCATCTTCTTTTTTCTTTACTATTTTTTCAACCTCAGCATTTTTATTCTCTTCTTTATATATGATCCACTTCTGTCTTCTTTTATTGCTGCTTATCTTATATAGCTTTACTTCAATTGATTTGTAATTTTCTGGACCTTTGTAGAATTCTGCTTTTATCCTTCTGTCACTTTCACTTTCTAGCACCATTTTCTCTAATTCTTGGAACTATCTTGTTTTTTTCTTCTTGCTGTTACAACCTCTGAGTTTTTTAGTCTGGTCCCATATAAGCAGTTTGTTTCTTTCTCTATTTAGTAATTGTTCAAGTGTAAAGACATTCATTGTTTTTTCTTGTCCGAAGCTTGGTCTATACTTAACTACATAGCTCGGCCTATGTCTTGTTTGTTGTTTAACCTAGTAGTTAGTTCTGTGATATAGTGTGCTAGTTGGTTTTGCTAAATTGTCCTTATTCCTACTATGTTTCAGTGTACTATAGCTGCATTTGGTATCGTATATGTCATTTTCGCCTTGTTCTTAATTAGTATAAAGATTGGGCTCTGTAGTCTATCGCAAACTTCTCTTAGGAGGATATAGAGCTGACTTCTGTATTCTATTCTTGGTATCAGCACTCTGTTGTTAATATACTGTATATGTACTAGAGATATTTTCTTCTTTTTAGCCTCTTTATCATTGTCTGTACTTCTTTTTTAATGATCTTACACATATGCTTTTGTTTTGTTTTTTCTGATATCTAAATTCTAAGATATCTTGTCAGGTCTTTTGGCTTCTTTCAGATTACCAATTCTTTCTTTGGTCCAAATCTTATTCCATTATCCGGTATCTTCTGGTTTGCTAAAAAGAACACCACCAGCTTTGACTTCTTCGTGTTTATTTCTATATCATTAATTTCAAAGAAATCATTTGCTATATCTGTAATCTTGTCTAGCTCCTTTTTATTTCTTGCAATATATACTGTATCGTCTGCATATGCGAGTACTGACACTCTCAAATCTTGTATTTTCACTATATTTCTACTTATGTTTTTAGACCATATTATCTTTATAGTATAGCTAGTTTCTTTGCTTTTTTGTATATGTGTCAGTAGTGGATCATAAAATATTCTCTAAACTAGAGAAGAGATTACTTCTCTTTGATCTATGTCATCCCCAGCTCTGAATCTTTTTATATTTTCATACCCTGTAATTACCTTTATTTCTCTGTTTTCATACAGGTTTATTATAAAGTCCTAAGTTTTTCTGAGGTATCTTGATTCTTTTTAAGGCTAGTTTTAGTATTTCTATGCTAACTGAGTCGAAAGCTTTCTTCATGTCTTGAAATAAAATCCAGAGTTCTTTCTTATTTTCTCTTGCATCCTCTACTATACTATTTAATATCTGTATAGGTCCTGCTGTTCCCTCTTCTGGTAGGCCAGCATAGTTTCTTTCTTTCAAGATTTCTTTCTCCTTTAACTTTCTTCTTAGCCTGTTGTTTAATACTCGTACTACTGTTTTTTTGAATGTTTCTAATAGCAAAATAGGACAGATATTGTTGAGGTTGTAATTTTAATCTTCTCTTTTTGGAATTGGATACAACAACCTAATTTTTCATTTTTTTGGTATTTTTCCTAGCTTAAAAGATTTGTCTGCTAGTTTTCTAAATAGTTATTCTGCAAAAGCATTCACATTTTAATGAGTGGATAGAAGATTCCTGTAGGGCCGGGTGCAAAGAAATTTTTAGTCTATTCTAATGCTTCTGCCCAGTCTTTACTAGTTATCTTATTGGCTAGATCTTAGTACTAATTTTTTGAATACTTCTAACTGGTTTGTATCTTTCCTTCTATTCTCTTAACAGATTCTTGGCTTTCATATTTCTTTTTCTGAACTGCTTTTGGAAATACTCTCTTACTTCTTCTAGTACTTCTTTGGGCTCATTCACTAGTTCCTGTTCCTCTTTCTCATCCA
>CAJVPS010003541.1:0-10064 GCA_910591765.1 Ambispora leptoticha
TAAATATTTAATATATTTAAATCAATATTACTCTTTATAATAATTGTGGGATATTTAATAATTTTACCTTCATTTGCTTCATTTGATACATATAAACTGACATTTGTTGATTTTATATCAAATTCTGTGGAAACAAGTAATTTTTTTTAATATCAATATATAAATTTATCGTTATTATATTATAAACAAATTTAGTGAGTTTACCTTCACTTGGAACATACAAACTAACACTTGTAGAACCTAAATAAATTTAAATCGATCTGAAGTGTCATTTTTGAATGAATATACAGTAAAAAGAAATGTGCGTACCTGTATTAGTTGGGATTGAAGTAAAGATTCGACTCGTGTAAATTGCATTTGAATGGATTTGTTGTTTTTTGTTTATATTCACGAGGATGCTTTTTTGTGACTTCATCTCCTCATCAAGTTCTTTCAATTTTTGTCTCTCTAATTTGAGACACTCTTTAATTTCTTTATCTGTTTTAGGATATTCTAAAGAGCTGTAGTACTGAAAGTGTAAAGTATTCATTTTTCGCCGACTATTGATATTATAGATAGAGTAGATAAAGACACTCAGTTCCTCAGCAGTTGGTCTGTTTTCTGGAATAGGATCCCAACATTTTTCAATAATAAATTTATACAATCCGGGAACATTATTTGGTATCGTAGGTCGTACTCCTTTATAGATATCTAATACGAGATCTCTATCATGACTCCATTCACCAAATGGTTGTTCACCTGTTACAACCTCGTACATAACCATTCCAAAACTATAAATATCTGCGGCTTTAGTGTATGGCTTTCCATTTAACACCTCGGGACTCATATAAGGAAGAATTCCGTAAATTTCTTGATTTTTTATGTCTGTTAGGTCGATAAGACCAAAATCTGCGATGAAAGCATCAATATGTAATAACATATTTCCAGGGTGAAAGTCACTATTCACAAATTCCCTTTCGTAGATTATTTTTAGTGCATAGATAATACACATTAAGTATTCTAATTTTTCTTTCCAAGTCAATTCTTCGTAGTTGGAACTAGTGTATTTGCGAATGTCGCAATTAATATAATCGTTGTCGTTGTAAACTTGAAATTATATTCTTCTGGATAACCCATTACTATCGAGTATTCATTTGTAGTTGGTTTTTAGTTATTCCATAATAGTTTATTCCAAAGTAATCATCACTGTACTTTAGAACAGTCCGAATCTATTGTTCAATAGTTTAATTATATTAAAAAAAGTCTTGTTTGCACATAAAATTGCACAATTTCTTTTACCTCTTTCATAATTTGATTTGAACCACGTAATTTCAACAAAACTTCGCGTTTAAATTTATATTCTCTGTGATTCCACTTGTAATAGTATATTGACGCTTTATAAATGCCTTTTGAAAGACATTCAATCTTGGTAAATTTTTCAAAAGAGATCCATTGGAAATGACTTTTGATATTCATGCATTCTTTTATTAGACTGTCGATATCCTTGTCTTCGCTAGATAATTTAGCTTTATAAAATTGGTAATAATCAAAACATCCATTGCAACGATAGTTTTCTTGACAACGAGTGCATTTATTAATCTCATGAACTTGTAGTTGCTCTTTTGTTAATTCGGCGTCATCTATATCACATGCAAACAAGCATTTTTTAATATCGATTTTGTTGCATTTTTTTTCAAAATCAATGAATTTTACCTTACCTTCATTTTTATCTTCATTTGATACATATAAACTGACGTTTGTTGATTTGGTATTGGTATCGTTATCTATATTGAATTCTGTGGAAACAAATTTTTTTTTAATATCAGTATGTAAACTTATCATTATATTATAACAAATATGATGAATTTACTTACCTTCATTTGGAATATACAAACTGACACTTGTAGAACCTAAATATTTGATATATTTGAATTAATCTGAAATGTTTTTGATTGAATATCAAAATAAATGTGCGTACCTGTATCAGTTGGGATTGATATTAATTTCGAAGTAAATATTCGACTCGTGTAAATTGCATTTGAGTGAATTTGTTTTCTGTTTATTTTCGTAGGAACGTTATTCATCTCCTCATCAAGTTCTTCCCATTTCTGGCGTTCTGAATTAAGACAATCTTTGATTTCTTTATCTGTTTTAGGATATTCAAAAGAACTATAGTACTGAAAATGTAAACTATTCGGTTTCCACCAATTTTCATTGATATAGTCATGGTCGTTAACGTGGATAGATCCGATAAAGTTAAAAAGTTCCTCAGCAGTTGGTCTATTTTCTGGAATAGGATCCCAACATTTTTCAATAATAAATTTAAACAATCCGGGAACATTATTTGGTATCGTAGGTCGTACTCCTTTATAGATATCTAATACGAGATTTCTATCATGACTCCGTTCACCAAATGGTTGTTCACCTGTTACAATCTCGTACATAACCATTCCAAAGCTATAAATATCTGCGGCTTTAGTGTATGGCTTTCCATTTAGCACCTCCAGACTAATATAAGGAAGTACTCCACAAATTTCTTGTTTAGAATTGTCTATATCTGTTGGAATGCTGAGTCCAAAATCAGCGATACGAGGATAATTATGTATTAATATATTTCCAGGATGAAAGTCACGATGTATAAACTTTGCCCAGTGAATATTGTTCAGATCACTGATAATCGAATATAAATATTTTAATTTTTGACTCCAAGTCAATTTTTCATAGTTGGAATGAATATATTTACGGAGATCACCATCTTCTGCATAATCCATCACTATTAAATATTTGCTTGCAGCTGGGTTTTTAGTTATTCCATAATATTTAATATAATTAGAGTCAGTGCATTTAAGAGAAGTCTGAATCTATTTTTGAAAATTTAATTTTATTAGAACAAAAAGTAATTTTCACTATAGAAAACGATTATTTACCTCGTTTATAAACTCTTGAGTAATTTGCATTGTATTGTGTAATGTTTTCAACACGATTGTAATTTCTCCTTTTCGTTTAAATTTATTTGCTTTATGATCCCACTTGAGATAGTATTGATTATATTCTAATGGTCCATCTAACCAGGTTGCTTTATAAATTGACCCAAAACCTCCTTTTGCGAGATATTGAACGTTGGTAAATCTTTCAAAAGTGATCCATTCGAATATATTTGGATATTTATCATTAATTTTGTTGCATTCTTTTATAAGATTGTCGATATTTTTATCTCCGCTAGACAATTCATCGTTATAAATTCGTTTGTGATATTTGAAACAGTAAGCGCAGTCTCTATTCTTTTGACAAGTAGTGCATTTACTACAATCATGGGTATTGTGAACTAAACACTCCTCGCAGTAGAGACTAATTAGACAACTTGAACATTTATTACAATGATGAGTATTTGATGCCATCTTTGAGTTCAGCGATAAAATGCGTGAATTGATTAAATGATAGTAAAACAAACGATAGTGTTACATGTACATATAAAAGGCGTATCATTACCTAACGGTAATTAATTCCCACTGAAATTTGTAACGTCACCGCATAAACCACAACCTAAAAAGGAAAAGGTGGTACGTTTTTGCAGCAAATACATGTACAATTGTTGGGATGTCCGATGTAATTATCAGGATATTAGACAACACCGTAAGTTCTCTCCTTTATCTAAATGTAATAGTACGCTAGTACTTGACATGATTGATTCATCTTTAGGTATTTACGCCTACGATTTGCTCCTGGGATTAACGAATGTTTCATCACTCGGGTTTTAGATATTGGTGCTTATTAGTTATCAATTAAATGATATCCAGATCGCACCACGAGGAGGTTGTTCCAAATTTGCGATCCAAAAAAAATAATATTGGGTTTTTTTAGAAAAAGATGGTCATTTAGGAATTAATGGTTATATACCCCCAATAACCAAATCTCCTTTGTGCCGAAATAACCAAGCAATACGATGGATTGTTTCATTCCATCAAATTATATGAAGACTCTCCGGACCAATTATATATACCCCATGATATCCAACCTCATGGCCGGAATGGTTATTTAGAATAAAATTATCCTTTGTGCCGAAATAACCAAAGCAGTACGATGATCACTGATTGATTCATCAGAGAACAAAGGACTCTTCAGCCCGATAACTAAGAAAAGTTATCACGATTACTTTCTCAAGGTAATCGATTAAGAATTTATATCGTCAAATATCCCTGAAAACGTCACCAATAATCTTTTTTGGAAGATTTAATAAATAAATGTGGAAAACCACATAATATTCCTCCAAAAAAGGGGTATCTTCTTTGGAATAAAAAAATCAAAATTATTATTGAACCACAAATCAAAAGAATTAATGGTATTTTTTGCCCTATCAAAATAATTATAAAAAATAATTAGTTCAAATTCTAATTAAAATTAACAATGCTTTGAACATAGTTTAAACTTCTCCATCTTTAATCCTCATACATATCCTTACAATATATTACTGGAAATAACAAAAGTATCATTTTAAAATCCAAAATCCAATGATCCGATTTAAATGAAAATACTCCATTGAATTCAATGGAGTATTTTCATTTAAATAGGATCCTTAGATTTTGAGATATTGGATTTCAAAATGATACTTTTATTTTTGTTATTTCGGGAATATATTGTAGGATGTGTATATCATTAGCTCGAAACAATAAAGAAATGAGAATATCTAGCTTATAAACGCATTACGTCAGATGTATATTAGAAATAGAAAATTTGAAAGAATACTAATCAACGAGCTGTTAGGATTAATAAAATAATCCTAGAGCAGATGTCCTACTTAAGAAGATTAGTATTACTTTTCGTGTTGTTATGATAAAAGAAAGGGTCCGTTGTTGCATGATTATAAAGTTCTAGCCATGGTGAAAAATGTTACGGATCCTGTGATTTTTAGGATGTAAACTAGTGATCTTAACCAATAAAAATTCTTAACCGGTTAATCATATAATTTTTTGTGGTTAACTATGGTTAACCAATCAGTTAATAGATATTTCCATGTATAGTAATTTTTTAATTGTTTAACAAAAATAGCATATTATAATAAAGAACACACACATAAAATAAAAGTATCATATCATTGACTTTTGAATAATAAACTATACATTGATTTTTGAATAATAAACTATATTGTAAAATTAATAAAGTCATTTAGGAACAATCATAAAAGTAGTTGAATTTTGTTATAAAAATAAAAGATCTGAAATAGTAGTTGGAACAAGATGATTATGTTTCACAGTAAGAACATTACCTGCATTGAAAAATAATCTTTCAGCTGGAACTGAACTCGCAGGAATAGATAAATATCAACAAGCAATTTTTGACAATTGAGAAAATGTATTACAATTAATTTTCCATCAAAGAATTGGAGCATTTTTTTTAGTTGGAGAAAGAATAGAAATATTCATATAAAGATCTAATTCAAACTTAGTTTCATATTTATCTTGTATTTCAAATTTCTCAAAAAATTGTAATATAGAAGATGATGAGTTGGTTATAAATAAAGAGGATTCAACTTCTGATGATGAATTAAATATAATTACAAATTAGAGATAATGCATACTCTTTTTGCAAAGATGAAATAAAAGCAAGTGATTTAAAATATGAATACATTAAAGATGCCAAAATTTCAAGATCTTGAGAATCTTTCCATTGATTTTTCATTAATTTAAAATAGTATCACAAATTTAAATAATAAATTAATAACTAAGTTATTAAGTATTATAATATTTATACTAAAAAAAATCCTCAATTATAAAATAAAGAATTAATATAATTAAATAATTTGCATCACTTAAAAAATTTGTAGCTTGTATAAATGAATAAAAAACAAATACTAATTTCTTAATATCATTTTATTAATCTCTTATTATAAATAATATAGCTAAGTTATTATTATCTTTATATATTTTAGTATCATTATCTATTTATATTACTTTATATATTATTTAAATTGCAGATTTTAAAATAAGAAGTATTTCAAGAACTTTATATATAGAATTTTATCTTGTATTAATATTTTGAATTAAAGCAGTTATTTCTTTATCAGATTAAAAAAACTTTTTATATTTGAAAAAATAACTTTGGTATTTATTATGATGAATAAAAAAAAGTTTAAGTATTTTTATCTTTTTTAATAATTCTTAACTGGAATTTATTCATAATCTATTAGATATAGCTAAATGAATAGTATGTATATAACAAGAAAAATTAATAATTTATAAGTTTTAAATACTTTTAATATCTTTATATTATTATTACTTATATTAATAATAATTGATTTTTATAAATTAATATATCAATAATCAAGTATATATTATAATCTTATAATTATATTTGCATTAGTATAATTATATAATATTTTTTCAATTATAAGTAAGATCTGTTGAAGCTTAAAATTATCAATTATTTAATAAGTAGTTATATTAATATAGAATTAGTGAAATCTAATTCAAAAATCAGTTATAAAACTCATTTTTGTTATAGTTTTATCAAGTAAATCAGCCAAAATTTGATATGAGAATTTAACACTTTGTATAATTAAGATTTTGATTATATTATCACATGGAATTTTATAACTAGAATACAGAGTAATCAAAAAGACTTTAAATTTTTTTATTTTTTAATAGTATAAATAGTTACAAACTATTAATCATAAATTCTAAGAAATAAAAATCTGCTTATTTCTGCTTATTCTTTGAGAGTGACTGAATTATTATATTATATTCTTAGATAATTTGTTATCTCATTTCAGTAAATTATATATTTTTTGTTATAAGATAAATACAAAAAAGATAATAAGAATAGGTGAATGTAGTGATATTCAAAGAAAAAATTACATTACATCCTGCAACTTTACATTTAACATTCTATTCATTCTTATCTCTATCAAATCATTTCCATACCCAGCTTGTATTTGACTTAGAATACTTGTTTTTCTGTTTTGTTAATACAGATGTTTGTGAAGAAGAATGAGAAGCAACTGCTGAAATAACTGATGATGTGTATTCATCTTCAGTATCGGTATCACTTTTTTAAAGTCTCCAAAATCATCAAAGTTTATCATTATTGACTCATGAATTTGAAGTCATTGATTATCAAGTGTGGGATCAAATAAGGAAGGAAGAGAAGACAGTTTGGTTTATGATATTTTGATCTATAACATTAGTGTTAATAGCATATTGGTTTGTGATAATTTCATTTTGATCAATATTATTTCATTTTGTAGTAATTTTGTTTTGGTTCATAGCATTTCGGTTTATGGTGATAGTTTCATTTTGGTTTGTGATGTGGTTTGGTTATCATTATCATTATGTACAATTTGTGTGATTAACGTGGTTGGTTCTTGATATGAAAAATTTCATTAATAGGATCATAAAAATAAAAGGCATAACTTGATGCTTTTTTTTGACGTTTATTCATATTGTTCAAGTTGGTTTATTGTTATCATTATCGTTATCATTATCGTTATCGTTATCGTTATCGTTATCGTTATCGTTATCGTTATCGTTATCGTTATCGTTATACGTACAATTATACAACTAATTAATTTTTATTTAGCAATGAGCAATGATATCTATATCTAGAAATGGTTAACCGTATAAGAAATCTTTAACTGGTTAACTAGCGGTTAACCGGTTAAGGGGGTTAACCGGTTAGAATCACTAATGTAAACCAACCAATCACAAGATCAATGTGTAACGGAATGAATTGTGTATCAAGAAATCCAAGTCAATTAGCCACTGTCGCATGATTTGACTAGCCACATCCTATACACGGGTTGTTAAAACTGAATCAAAATTTCGCGATTAATCTCTTACAACCATGAATCTAGGTAATTTAATAGACCACGCACTTCATCGATAACCGCAACCTGATTCTTACGAAAAAAAGGTATACATTTTCTATATTGAACATTTTATTTTAATTTTATATAGATTTTATTATAAAGAATGTAATAATATTAAGTAAATTAAATAGAGAAATATAGGCTAGAGAAACTCTAGGTATTTTTTATTCATATTTATTGAATTATTACTTATTTCTTTTACGAAACGAGATTTTGTCAATATTATTCATTAAGCTTGAACAAATCTAAAAATTAGACGTAGGAACTAATAAGGAAGCCGTGGTAATTAACAGCGCCATCAAAATAATTCAAAAGCGAGATGTAAAGTATCAAGAGGAAGAATGTTTCATTAATTAAAAAAGCGCAACAGGTGGTGAATTATTTGATCGTATGTGTGATCGCGGAAAATTTACCGAAGCAGATGCTGTGAAGTTATAAAAACAGTACTTACGCAATAGCATATCTTCACGCGAATCATATCGCACATCGTGATAATTATTATGTGTATTCTTGATTGATTGTTATTTACACTTTTGAAAGATTATTTATTATAATATTAGATTTAAACCCAGAGAATTTATTATATAAGAGTCGAGCACCTGATTCCACTCTTGTGCTGGGTATTGATAAATGGAATTTAAAATATAGTAATTCATTTTTTGCTAAATATTTAGAACTGCAAAATTTCATGACAGATGACGATGATATTCTAACTACTTATTGTGGTTCACCTGGTTACGTCGGTAAATTTTGTTTCTTACGACTTCATTCATCTTAGTATATCATCAATATAATAGTATTTAATACATATGATTCGTGTAATAGCATCAGAAATTTTAAATCGAGTTGGATATAATAAATATGTGAATCTTTGGAGTATGAAATGAACCCTTTTTTTTTTTAGTAATTCTTATAATTTTCTTAATTAATAAATTGCATTAACTACATTTATATAGGATTATTTATTACATATGCGCTGCAAGCATGTTACTAAATGTTGATTAAGATGAGCTTTATGCGAATGGAATTAAATTCTTGATTCAATTTTCTCAAATGAATATAGATTATGTGGAGGATCGATTTGCCACAACCGAGGAAAGAAATGGCTTGCGCGTAGAATTTCACAATCGTTATTAGAGAAACATTTCATCAGATGATATTATTATCCAACATATTCTTCTCTTTTGCACTATTCAAAACTTAATCAATCATCATAAATATTAAACAAAGAATGATCCTGACACTTGTTCTTTTTTATAAATATTAAGCCAAAGATTTTATTATTCACCTACTAAATTACGATCCGAAAAAAAAAGGCCGACCGCAGAGCAAGTGCTAAACATAAATGGCTTACGGGTAAAACGGCAATGGAGATTGACTTATTGAATGAGAACTTTAATGCTCGTAGAACATTTGGAAGAGCGATGGAAGTTGTACAAGCAGCGAACAGACTCGAGAAAAATGCTACAAAGAAACCTAACAGTGAGGATGATGAGAAAGAACTACAAAATGTGCAAATCATAATCAAAAGCAGGCCCAGGATATCGAAACGGATCCAGATGTAAGGATAATTAAAGTATAAGTTGATAGATTGATGAATTCATGAATTGTATATTATCCATGTACTTGTAGAATTCAGTTATCGTTATATATTTATATTCTGTGTTCGATGTAATAATTGTTAAGGACTTACATGTTAAATATACAGTGGTAAATTTATTCATTTGATTAAACATCTCATTAACGAAATTATATATTCATCAAAGGCAAATGTTAGATTGTACTAAGATTTATTCTAATGTTTTCAATAAGTTCCGGCGTGGTTTTGCAATTACAGTATTACTTTACTATCATATTTCCCTTGCATATTCATCTACACCTACGCCATTGATCATTAGCAACCGGATCCACCTCATTTCCAGCATTCGGATAACAAATAACTTTTTATGAGTCCACAGCACGACCCAAAAGTTCTGTCCACGTGACTGCGTCGATCGGTACCGGCTTTTCCGATCATAGATGATACAAAATTTCGGGTCTACGTAATAATGAAGCATTAAAGATAGAACGATCCATTATTTCTTTCCGTTTCTCTTCATTATTATTATAATACCTTTAATTATTTATTAAACAAGAATTTGCATATTCTTAAAAATACATTCTTAATTATGTATAATTATTCTCAAAATTATTAGATTTGTGAAATCTCTACTGTGATAATTGT
>CAJVPS010003542.1:0-10064 GCA_910591765.1 Ambispora leptoticha
CTCATAACTTCATAAAAATCACTATTTTTATCCTTGTCAAAGATGGCCTACTGGTACGACAGGTATCATATTTACACTTAAAAAATTTCATCTAGTGTATATTTAAAAGTAAAAGAAGAAAATAATAACAAAAGATGGGAAAACGCGATGCATATATTTACCTATGTTGTTACACATGCAAATCGGCCGTTACTTTTTGTGGCGACTGTACATTTTACCTTTAACCGCATCCAAGTAACGGACCCGGGTCTATTAGGGGTATTTGTGTCAGGCAATTACGGAGGAAAAAATAGATTTAAAATCAGGTGTCTAATTGTTGATCGTAAATTACTATAGTTACGACGTTGATTGCTATAATCACGAAATATCACATTGTTTTTGAACGTGACTTGATTGTTAACCCAATATATGAATCTGCTCCAATGGTATAAGGAATTACGAGATTTAGCGTTACAACGGTAACAATGCATTTTTTTAATCGAACAGATGAAAAAGAGATTTACCATACCATGAACTCCTAACAAATCTATTAAGCCTTATAAACAATGCTGGGATATACATCAGATAATCGACCCGATATTCATGAAGTGAATCATACACTTAAAGAGTGGCCGCCATAGGAAAAACAAAGATAGTTCATCGAAATTATCAGTAGACTTATCAGATAATAAATAATAAATAATACACTCGGTACATTTCAAGCAGTAAAACTGAGATGAAGAAAATATAGATGACAGGTTATTACCACCACAATTAATTCCTAAAATTTTAACCACCGGAAAAGTCTTATTAGAAATGATCATCAAACATTTTTACAACATGCTGAAGAGACACTGGGAAAGCCAGTATATTAACTACGTATAGACATAATTGTGACAATGTTACAAATAAACTTTATTTTCCACGATATAATCTTTATCGGAATATGGAATAAATGCTGTCAAAATTTTAAATTAACATTTCAAAAACATCAAAACATGAACAATTCAAAATGATTTATTATCGCAACTTTTACTTGCAAATTGTTTCTTTAGGGAATCGGGAACACAAAAAAGCATTTGAGTAGTATTTGAAGTCAAAAGAAAATGGAAAAAGAATAAAGTAAATTTATTACGTATAACACAAGATGTGAATTTGATAGGAATCTTGTAATTTATTTCTATGAATCAAGAATAACGTACAATACGAATGTTTATGAGTTTCCACTGATAATCACATTCTCAGAAGCGTAAAGTAAAATGCTTGTAGGAAATTCGTGTTATTGGGGGAGACAATGCTGATATTGCTACCACAAATTAAGCATTTTTCGAAGCCAATGATAAATGTACAGTCGCCACAAAAAGTACGCCCGACTTGCAACGTAACAACATAGATAAATATATGCGCCGCATTTTTCCCCTTTTTGTTATTGTTAAACCTAATTTTTTTTATTTTCTTCTTTTACTTTTAAACATACACTAGGCGAAATTTTGTTAGGTATAAAGATGACCAGTTGGCCGACATTGACAAGGATAAAATAGTAATTTTTATTGAAATCATGAGTGCCAAGCGAGCTGTAAGAAAAATGTGCCGTAACCCGATGATAGTATAATGTTCTCTTATCAAGTACAAAATAAACAGGAAAAACGAAAATTTACCACCGTCTGGGAGACCATAAGCTCATAACAATTAAGAAAAAAAATGTACATATACAAGGAGCCGAAAAAGACATCTGTGCAAAAACTGAAGATTCCCTAAGGTGATTTTGTCCCTTCTCATAATATAATTTGTTCATTGATTTAAGAGAACATGGATGGATGTTTCTGACATTTTGGTGCCACGAAATCGATAAAATCAACGATTATTGTGTTTTCGCGACCTAAACTTCATAGAAATGTCTGTAATTCATTGGGGAACAATATTCAAAAGTGTAAAAACTTTCCAATATCATGAAAAAGCTCAAGACTATGGTGCAAACAGTCTAAAGACATCAAAATATTTAATTATTATTTTAAACTATTTTATATGTATAAATATCAAACAGATGTTATTAAATAGCCTTTGAGATGTTCTATAACATTACGTATTTGTTGTTTTATTTGTAGTTAGACATTTTTTAATGTCAATTTTATCAAATTTTGATTGGCTAAATTTCGACACGCAAAAATTACATTATTATTTTTTATACAAATTTATTTTTGGAAATGATAATCCTTCAAAAAAAAAATTCAACGGTGGGATGCGACTAAGCCGTTTGCATCATACTAGAAGGAAGCATGATCAAAATATAATGTGTTGGTTTTTGAGGAGAAATCAAAGCAATATTAAAACCATATGAAGAGATAATAATTTATTAGCTAGTGGTAAAAAAAAAGATTTTAAGACAGAAATAAATAAATCGGCTATGTATCATTTTTAAGGAGTTACTTTTTGTGGCGGCTGTACAAGCAACGCATTACTAATTAAGGATACAAAAATTAAGGATCTATAGGTTTCGTCCATCGTCAATCGTCAATTCGTCAAAACAAAATTACTTGAAGCTCGTCATTCATTAATTTACATGTAGACAAAAGTAAATTTGGATGTATTTATTTACAAAGATAGTGAGAAATTAATCTAGAATCTTGCTTCGACATCAGTGTTCTTTGATCCCAAAAGGCTGCAAAACCATCATACAAACATAACTTGTTCTGCGTAACCATCCTTTCCTTTTTTTATATAGAAACTTGGTGAGAACAATATCATGTATTGTATATACAATGCTAAAAAAAATACTATCGTTATACATGTATCAATAATACGCCTATAATATTCATAATTGCATATTTAACTATAAAAAAAGCATTATTAAATGCATTTTACAATACGAATTATTATGGTTGGACCTCCCTAAATGTAACCTCCCTAATATCTCTCTATATCTCTCTTAATGTAAGCTTAACTGTAAATGCAATTTTTCTTATTGTTCTCTAGTTGGTCTGAGCAAGGGAGAACTGTATATTTCAGCAATATTTATTAGTAAAACAAACTTATATAGATATACAAACGAGAGGATAGCAATAGAATCTGGTGATATCGATCACCATAGATGTATGTACATGTACATATATATTCTATAAATATATCGATATCGTATTGTTTGCAGCAAGTCATACATGTACAACACATGTTAAATTCGATCATGTAATGTATCGGTATTGTTGTATTATTTAATTTAAATGAAATTGAAGTGATTTTTGGAACAAAATTTTTATAGTAAGCTATAATTAGATAGTAAAAAGCACATTATTCTTTGCAGTGTCAACTTGTGATTCTGTTATAGAATTCACAGTCTGACATTCTACAATTTTGGATATAAAAGATAAAATCATTAATCTATCACTGTATACTGTATACTGTAAACTTATAAATGTGATTGTATGAATTAAAACTATATTTATACAGTATCTGAGATGTTACATATTAAAATGTGTGAAAGATAGAGTATGTAATCTCTCACATCCAGTGGTCCGATTCGAGCAAAAATATTCATTCAATTCGTCTAGTAGAGACGAATCAAATGGCAGTATTTGTGTAAGAACCTTAGTTTATTAAAAAATAGGGTTAGATGATTTTCTTTTTTTTGAATATATATAATCTTGTGATTATAAAGAGGAATTTTTATTATTTGAAAAATTTGAACACGTGAGTAATTTGCAATGACAATTCGAATTGTCGCGTGACGTATATATCTAAATACAAAATATATTAAATACGTATAAGATGATGTATTAAAATAATAAGTTGAAAACACAATAAATACCATCTGGCAGTCTGTATAGAAATGCAGTTGAAGTAAGTCCTGGAAAAAAAACGGATTTGAATCTTCTTATTTCCATTTCAATGTTAAGTAATATAGACTCAAGGGAAAACTTACCCGTTGCTTCGATAGTTTTTGAGATCGATTTACTTTTGTATATCGCGCCTTCGTGAATTTCAGACCTCCTTTTTCTATTTTCTATACTTTTTTTAAATTCATTTTGAAGTCTAAGATAGTTCCATTCTCCGATCGTATTAAGAATTTCATTTGCTGTTGGCCGTTTCAATGGATCCTGAGCCCAACAACGAATCATTAGATCTCGATAATATTTAGGCATATCATCAGGAACATCCGGCCGAATTTTTTCATCACAAATATTGAAAATGAGTGCGAAATCATGACTACGGTTATTAAACGGACGCTTTCCATTCCAAATTTCCCACATTATCATTCCAAAGGAGTAGATATCGCTTGCAGTAGTGTATTTTTTAGATTGCAGGACTTCTGGAGCAATGTATGGTATTATGCCACACACCTCATCATCTGTAATTTCAGTAATTTTTCTACATCGTCCAAAATCGGTTATATATAAAAAATATAAACTGCATAAAATATTGCCACTATGCAAGTCCCGATGAATGTATTGACGTTCATGTAAAGATTGTAATCCTATAGTTAAATCAAGTAAGTGGTCATGTAAATAACGGTAGAAGATATTCCCGTTTTTAATTAGATCATATAGTGAACCGTTTGCATAAAAGCGTAGGACTAGTATATAATTTTCCGTTTCTGAATCTCTAGAAATTCCAAATATTCTCGCCATCTTATTAAAGTGACTATTGATAACGGCAGATTGAATCTATATATTTATATATGTGTATTTAAATAATATAAGTTAAACCAAATTTAAATTTAATCGATTCAAAGTAAATATTTACTTACTTCTTGAATTGTATTACAATTTGCATTACTTGAATTAAATATCATCTTTAGTGCAACAAGACTTGGTCCTGCTCGAACTAATTTTCTTTGATTTTCATCGAAATTAATTACATAGCCTGGACTCCAAATTGCTTTTGATACGCTGCCAAAACCTCCTTCAGCAATTAATTCTATTTCACTAAATTCTTCATACTCAACCCATTCGAGGAAAATTTCAAGTTGAGCTTCTTTGATAATTTTATCAATTTTTTTATTTCCGCTACTCCATGCAGGGAGATCACAGGTAGAACAAAACTGATAAGTATTTAATTTTTCATGACATTTTGAGCATTTCACCTTTTTTTCGTTATTTGACAAATACATTATAAGCGTAAAGTATAAAGTGCAATAGATATCCCCTCCTGAGACGAAACCTTCTTATACCAAACTATAGTCCGACGACGAACAAAGAACACGAATATTTAATTTTGACATTATATTTCGTTACCATTTATAAACATTATCATTTCCTCATTAACATTAAGCGTATGAGGGTTAAACACGTAAATAATGCTATAATGTTGCATTAATTAGTTTTTATTCTTATTATACGTTATATGCATTATGTGATTATTATAGTATTCCCAATATTTATTTTACTAAAGATACGAAAAAGAAACGCATTATACATTTATGAATGTATGTTGACATGTGCATTCAACTAAGTGGGGTATTGAATTAAGAAACATGTTCTCAATCTTTTTATATTATCCACAAATTTTTATTTATTTTTACTTAGGGCTTACTAAGAGCATGATTTTTTCTGATAAAATTGTTCTCTTGAGAACATTTTTTAATTGCGTAATAGCGGACATCCCCGAGTAGATACTTAAGAGCAGATTTTTCATATGATTGACTAATGTAAATCAATTGTCTGGGTAACTATATTTATACACTTTAAAGTACTTTTCAATAATTTAATATTTCACTAATAAAACAAAATAAAAATTTTTACTGTGTCTAGCTTTGAAAGAATATTATCGTTCACTGTGCAAAAGGATCAAAAAAGAATCAAAAACCCAGAGAACTTTATTTAGAAGACAAATATGCCACCAACTATTACTATTACTGGACCATGCATAATTACCATATGCCAGAGACGGTCAACCAATTGGAGAAGGGTAACTGAGTTTGTTATTGCCAAAGGCCAAGCTAACAATACAAACTTTGTACGTACGTCTACATGGGCAGCCTACGAATATTCTGCCCAAGATATTACGTTTTTAACAAAAAAAAATGCGTGTTTTCTTTTGCAGTGTTTTTCAGAAATCTATACATGTTTATTTTACAATAAATCACCATTAATATTTCCATTACAGATTATCACGAATCCAAATCCATCTTTGAAGAGGGCAAGCAAAAAGTTAATGATGCTACCGTTTCATTATTGTGATGCGTGTAACTGTCCAATTTCTTTATTAATTAATACAGATCCGATTAAAGTTTTAGCTTGCGGTCACATTTATCACAAGTCCTGTTATACCAACAGTGTGTGCATTGTCTCTCATTCTTACAAACTGGAATTGATGAACATGTCCAGTCTTTACTAGAATGCTTGCAACGTTTCAAAGAACAGCAAGAAGTTGAAGATCCGGAAAATAATATTCCCTGTGACGATGATGATGAAAGTGAACCCATAGAATATATAGCAGATCCGGAAAATAATATTCCCTGTGACGATGATGATGAAAGTGAACCCATAGAATATATAGCATTTACATTAGAGGAGGCATTGCGTAAATTTCAACAGTAATAGACAATTTTTTTTGCTCTAAATTACGATTTTATTAAATTATAATTCCACGAGATATTGATTGAATAATCACTACTTTTTTTGGCCTCCATTATTTTCCTATTAACGTTAAATCGAAAAAAAACAAATAAAATTAGTGTAACAATAGTAATCTAAAACATTACATATCGATATTTAATTAATATGATTGCATGTATTATCGTTATTGTATAACGATAATCATCCTTAATCGATCTTTCTATGAGACAACGGGCAATCGTGAAATTTTGTGTTACTTTAATATCGGATTGGATTCCATTTGCATCAATTACGACTTGCACTCTTCTCAGCATACTTTCAACCAAATTTCCGGTTCAATTATTTCCCATTCCTCTGCAAGTGCATCCATCAATTCTTCCAAATTTTGGGATGATTTGGACATTTACGAATTCGTCTTTCCAAAACATCTCACAAATGCTCAATTGGATTTAGATCAGGGCTCTGGGCAGGCCTCTTTCCATTAACTAGCTGGACCAAATCTGTGAACTGGAGCATTGTCATCTTGAAAAAGATGATGGCAAATCATTTAGAAATGGCAGAAAATTCTGTTCCATTATTTCTATATACTTTATACCAGTAATTCTACCCTCAACTTCGATTAAAGGTTCAAATGCATTTTGAATAAAACATCCTCATATCATTACTCCTTGATTACCCAATTTTATAGTAGGAAAAAGACATTCAACTTCATATTTTCATTGGTTTCATTGCTGGGAATAATTTCAGAATATTAAATATCTAGATTCGTCACTCCAAACTACTAATTCTCATTCATTAATCCTATCTTTTCTTTCTAAACACCATTTTAATCATTGTTGATGGTTTTCCGGTTTTCTCGTCCCAGCCCGACCAAAAAACCCAGATTCATGAAGAGCACATCGTATAGTTCTTTCACTAACAGTTATAGTCATAGCAGTATTGAATTTTTGGTAATTACAGCAACTGCTTGTTGTCAATCTTCTTAACAATATTAATTAATCTTCGAGTGGCTAATTTTGGTGATCTACCATTTCGGGCAACAACTGTAGTGTACCCAAAGTCTTTATATTTATTAATAACATTATGAACAGTAGATTTGGGCCATCCCAGAGTATCTCCAATTTGTTTTTCGGATAAACCACACTTCCAAGCGCCAATAATCTCGCCACGCTCAAAATCTGTAAGTTCGCAATTTTTACGAGTATTAGTTGGGTTTGACATTGATTTTTTTTATTTTGTTCGAAAGCTTGAGATTTTAGCTTTCTAATGTACTATTGTACGTTGTAATTGAACCTTTCCTTGTTGCAAAATGCCCCTTAATTACGCTGATCATAAGTCTAACGAGTGTACATGTAGCCCCTGACTTCCAATTTGCATGTGCGAGCATATGTAATACATGTATTATATAAAGCACAACGATATCTATACAAAGTTTTTTTTAAAAATCGTTTTGCAGTATACATAAACTAAAAAAAAACGAATATCGATATATTTTCAGAAGTACCCGTGTTGTCAATCGATGGAGTTGATCAGATATAACGATAATGCTAACCATTTTACATGTATTTATTGCTATTACATGTATATGTTGGTCTGTTTGAAATAGGGTCCCAACATTTTTCAATAATAAATTTGAACCATCCGGGGACATTATTTGATATTATAGGTCATTGTCTATTGACGAGATCTCTATCATGGTTTCGTTCCCAGAATGACTTTAGTGTACCGTAAATTTCTTGATTTTTTATATCTGTTGGATCGGTATGACCAAAAACTCCAATGAAAACTTCAATATGTAATAATATGTTTCCAGGGTGAAAATCAACTATCCACAAGTTCCTTTTCGTGGATTTTTTAGAACATAGATAATATACAGTAAATATCCTGATTTTCTTCCCAGCTCAATTCATCAGAGTTGGAACTAATATATTTGCGAATGTCAAAATTAGCATAATCAACATGATCCCCTTTGGGATACTGTAACCCATTACTATCGAATATTCATTTGTAGTTGAGTTTTTAGTTATTCCATAATAACTTATTCCAATGTAACCATCGCTGTACTTTAGAACAGCCCGAATCTATTTTTAATAGCTTAATTGTATTAGAAAAATATCGGCTTTTAGTGCGCATTAAAATTGTAAATTTCTACCTCTTTTATAATTCGGTTTGAATCACATGATTTAACACAACTTCGCGTTTATTGACGTCGTTAGATCGTTGAAACCTTATTTTCCTCATGATCCCACTTGTAACAGTATAGTGATGCTTTATAAACACCTTTTGCAAGATATTCAATATTGGTAAATTTCTAAAGGGATCCAATGAAAATGCCTTCGGATTCTTTTTATCAAACTGTCGATATCCTTGTTTTCCCTGGATAAATCAATTTTATAAAGTTGATAGTGATAATCAAAACATTCACTGCAACGATTGTTTTCTTGGCAATGAGTTCCCGATAACCCAACTTCCCGAAATTCCAACATCCCGACAATCCAAACTAGTCCATATAGAGATCGACAACTAGCATTTATTAACACTTAAACATCAACGTGATAAATAATTCTTGGTATTATTTTTAATTCGTTAATAACTAACTGATTTAATATAAAAGGGAATTGAACGTAAATCTTTTATAAAAGAATAAAAGCAACACATATAATTACGAAGAAACATTTATAATAATTCCCTCTCTATCAATTATATTCTTTTTTTGCTTTGGACGTTGTTTAGGGCTTTTGTCGGGGAAGTTGGATTGTCAGGAAGTTGGGTTGTCGGGATGTTATGTTGTCGGGATGTTAGACTGTCGGGATGTTGGGTGGTCGGAAGGTTAGAATTTCGGGAAGTTGGGTGTCGGAGTTTTGGGGTGTCGGGATGTTGGGGTAGACCCATTTTGTTCTTCATGATGAGCGCCACAACTATGTGTTTTGTCTACTATTATCCAATTGTGATGATAGTCTACAATTTTGCAATAATCATCATATTTCCTCGTTACCATTTACAACAATTGTCATTTCCTTGTTATCTGTAAAAACACTAAGCTAATAAAAATACTATGCTATTTCGGGATTCTGTACAAGACACTAAATAACTAAATGCGATGATATAAAAATTATGTGTTCACTATCCTCATCCCGTGGGCACTTTAAATGGCATTTTAAAGGTATTATATTTATTATTATTAAAAAATACTTCCGGTCTAGAATATATTATTAATAAACAAACTTTATATACTAATGAGACGATATTCATTATCGTTATGAATAGGACTTTAAAAATTATTGTGTGATACATGATCAGTAGATCACACCCCCAAATAGGTTCGTATGCCTAACGTTAACTAGAATAACGGTGAAGTCATTATGACTTAAGAATCGCGATTAATTCCATTATAACGATAACGTAATAATGATATTAATATCGATATTGTACATGTAGTACAGTACCCGGCCAATTAATAATCACGATTTTATTTTCCCTTGATTTTTCCCGCAGTATGTATCGGCGCATTGTCATGTTGAAAGATTGCGTAAC
>CAJVPS010003543.1:0-10059 GCA_910591765.1 Ambispora leptoticha
AAGATTGATTAATTGATTAAATTTTTCAAGTTCAAAAAATATAAAATTAAAGAAATTTATGTTATTATAATAATATTTGATCTTTCTAAGTAAGATTAAGTTCTAGCAAGACTAATTAAATTCTTTTCAAAATTTCTTTAATTTTTTTATTTCTTATATATATAAGATTATTATAAGTAATTTATTAGAAATTATATATTTTCTTAAGTTCATATTTTTCTAATAGCTAGTAAATTCATTTTTCAAGAAGAAAATATTTTCTAATTAAAGTAACTTCTTTATACTGAGCTAGTTTTCTTTATAGTTCTATTAATTTTCTTGAGTATTATCTAGATATCTCTTTTAATAATTGTTCAAAGTAATAATATCTAATGAATTATGATTTATCAGATTAATTATTATAATTTTCAAAAAGATTATTAAAAATTATCTGAACTCTTGTCTTTCAACTTTGATTAAGTCAAAATTAATAATCAATATTTGCAGTAATTGCTATTCTCAAAATTTCTATATTAATTATATCTACAAATTATTTTACTCTAGAACTATTCTGTGGATTATTTATTAAGATTGAGATTTCTTCTACTATTAATTTTAGTTCTTGAGATGTTTTCAAGATCATACTGATATTGAGTTATCTTTCAGTAATAAGATTATAAATAACTTTCTAACTATTGTCTTTAAGTATTAATTGATTTTCATAAATTTATAAAGTTCTACTAAATTTATTATCTTTTAATTATTGATAAAGAGTCAAAATATTTGAGATAAAATCAAGATTATTAAAAAGAGTATTCATCTTTAAAAAGTTAAATTCTAATAAGAAATTAAGCTAATTAATAAGAGTGTTAAAATAATTTAAAATAATAAAAATTTAAAGAAAATATCAAAGTAAAAGTTCTATATTTATAAAATAAAATTTTTTTATAAGTGATTAATATATATATATATATGTACTATTAAATAAGATTTATATAAAATTAAAGAATAAATAAATAAATATCATGAGACTAAAAATCAATTCTTCATTTTCTTCTTTTATTATTAGTATTTCTATATATTCAATAATTATTCTTGATTTAAAGTATTTATTTTTATTATAATAAGACTTTAGTTAAGTACCATTAAAAGTTTTGCATAATAACTAGTTATATTAGTTTCACAATTTATAAGTTCTATTATCAAGAGTTTCATGAATATAGAATCATTCTGTATTTTATTATAATTGAAATTTATTTCTATGGATATTATATTATTTTATATTATACATTAGAACTTTATTATCAATTTCAAATTATGTGATTCTTTGTAATCTTGAGTCATGTCTTTCTTTTATTTGTTATTACTATCTTTTGATTTGATTTTATACTATATTAATATTATCTAATAAGTAATGGATTAATAAAAATATTTGATTTAATATTTTATCTTTTTTATTTTTATTTTTTACTATTGATAATAAATATTTTAAATTAATTAGTAATCAGATATCTTTTTTATAGATTAAGAAGAAAGATTTATATTTAATAATATTATTTTGAAGTATTCTATATATAAATAATACTAATATATATACATATTTCACTATTTATTTAATGTAATATAATACTTTTGAAGTATTTTACATAAAGTTCTGTTAAATTATTCTACTATTCTATTAGTCTATAAATAATATGATGATAAAAACTTGTGTTTAATCCCAAATTGAGTGATAAGTTTTTTAATTATTTGAGCTATAAATTTGATTTCTTAATCAGATTATAATTCTTTAGAATATTCATATATACAAATTATTTTTTTGAAAATAAATTTGATAATTGTACTAGCTTCTTTATTTTGAAATTGCTTTTGCTTCAGACTATTTAGTAAATGAATTTATTATTATAGCAATATATTAATTTCTTTTCTTAGTTACTTTACAAGGGTCAACAAGATTAATTACAATTCTATCAAAAGACTGTTTAACTTTAATAGAATATAAAGATTATTTTGTAATTTATCTATCAGTTCTTTGACAAGTTTCACAAGATCTAATAAAGTTCTTTATATTTGTTTCCATTCTATTTCACTAATATCTAATAGCTATTTGTTAATAAGTTCTATCAAATCCAAAATATCTAACAAGTAAATCTAAATATATGCTAGTTATTATTACTTCAATTTTTTTTTTCAGTACTCAAAGTGATATGATAGATTCTTTTTTTTTATTTCTTTTATAAAGTACTTTATTAATTATTAAAAAGTATTTTAATTGCTAACAAATTTTCTTTTATTATTCTTCAGTATATCTTATAGGATAACTTTTATTTTCTAGATATTTTATTAAGTTATAATATGTTATTAAATCCATTATGTTGAGTTAATCAGATTTGGATAATTCATTTAATTAGTTATTTAGTAAAAATTATTTTAATCAGTTAATTAATTAAGTAAATTTGATGTTCTACTTCTGTGAATATATTTTTGAGAGTGTATTTATATTTTGATTAGTCTTTTCAGCTCTATAGGTAATAATAAAGTTATATTTTATCATAATCATTATTCATCTTGAGATTCAGAATTCAGGATTAACTTGTTTAGTAAATAGCTATCAAAGTATATTATGATCAATAACAATTTCAAAAAGAGATCCAAAAAGATAATGTCAAAATTATCTAATAGTCCAGACTATAATTAGAACTTCTTTTTCAGTAATATTATAATTCTTTTCTGCTAGTTTGAGTAAAATACTTGCATAGGCTACTACTCATTTTCTTTTTTCATTATCTTTTTGAGATAGTATTATACCAAGTCCAGAATCAGAGATATTAATATATAGATAAAATTTTTTTGTAAATTAGAATAGATTAAGATCAAGATAAAGATAAGTTTTTTCTTTAAAATCTGAAATACATTCTCTTGATCTATAGTTTAAATGAAAATGATATTATTCTTTAAAAATTTAAATAATGATATTGCTATTTGTGAGAATTCTTTGACAAATTTTCTGTAATATCTAGCTAATCCTAAAAATGATCTAAGCTTCTTGATATTTGTTAATATAAAAAACTCTTAAATTTGTTAAATTATTGAGAGATCAGGTGAAATTTCATCTTGAATAATAATATATTCTAGAAAAGATAAGTTATTTTAAGTAAAATTATATTTTCCAAGTTAAGTTTTAATCTAGTTTCTTTAATTTGTTGAAAGATTTTTTTCAAATATTTTAGATATTCTTCTCAGATTTTCAAGTATATATTTATATCATTAATATAAATCATGATGAATTTCTAATTATAATCTCCAAGTATACTATCCATAGCTTATTAAAAAGTTATTGATGCATTATAAAGTCCAAAAGATATAACTTTGAATTTGTATAATTCTTCTCTTGAAATAAAAACTGTCTTTTCAATAGTAAATAATTCTATTTTGATTTGCCAGTAATCAGATGTAAGATTCATGAATAAAAATTATTTTATATTTATTATCTTATTAATTTGTGATAAAGATTAAGCATCTTTTTTGATGAGTGTATTGAGTTTTCTGTAATCAATACAAAATTATTTCTTGCTATTTTTCTTTATTGTTACTATAATAAATAAGATTCAAAAACTATCAGATTTTTGAATGATATTTATATCTAATATTTGTTGAATTTCATCATAAATAAATTCTTGATCAGATATAATTATGTCATAAGCCTTTTGATGGATAGACTTTTCATTTTTAGTATCAATTAATGTTAAATAATATTAGTTTATCTAAGCTCATTAAGATCTGATATAAAAATATTCTTATATTCTTATAATAAGTTATGTAAGATATCTTGTTATTCAAGTATTAATTCTTGTTATTCAATTATTTTTGTAATTTCTTCTTTATCTAGAAAGTATACTTTCATTTTATTCTTTCTAGTTGATTCAAATCCTTGAGCTTTACAAGATAATTCTTCTAACTTTTTTCTGATATTTACAGATGTTATTTCTTCAACTAGGACAAGTTGTAAAAAGACTACTTAAATAATTTGTTCATTATTTTGAATCTCATAAGATTTATTAGAATTATTATGCAAAAGAACTCTTATATTTCTAGTATATTCAGCATCAATAATTTCTTCTTTAATTTCAATTTCTTTCTTGGCTAATAATGATTAAGATATTAATTGATAAACAGTTCCTATAGAAATTTCAATTATCAAATAAAGATCAATCATAATAGTTTAATGAAATTAAACTAGAATTGCTTCTTCTCCAGAATATCTAAGATCAAAGTCTGCATCATATTTATAGACTCATTCAGATATTTTTCCTTTGTCTTTATTATTATAGATTTTGATCATTAAATTTGCTAATTATTCTTTAAGTTTTTTTTTCTTCTTTTTCATTTTTATAGTCTTCAGATGCTATATAATATTTATTTAAGATTTTTTTAATTAAGTCATAATCACTATCTTCAGCTTTTTCTTTCTTTTCTAATTTTAGATATTTTTCTTTCAGTGATTTTTCAATCTGTTCAAATTATACATAATCATTACAAATATCTGAATTACAAGAAATCAAATATTTATTACAAAGTTTTACATTAATATATTCAAGTTAAGCTAATTATTTTCTTCAGAAGAGAGATAATTAGTGATAGATAGTTAGAAAGATTTCTTAAACTGATGTTTCTTCAGATTTATCATAAATAATATACTATACTTCTTCTTCTTTATTATACTTAGTAATATATCAGACAAGTATTGCTTTTTCAATTTTATTACATTATTGATAAATATTTAATAAGTTACTATTACTTCTTAATTTTCTGATAGTACTATTATTTTTTTGCCAATCATCATAATTAAATATATACACACATTACTCAGTATAGTTACAAAAATACTTTACTTTATTATATTTTTAGATTATTCTAAGAAAGTATCTAGCTTCATCTTGAAGCCTATAGTAATCACAAGTAGATAAGTTAAGTTGTTGTTGAGTGAAGCAATTAGAATAGTATTACTTTTCAAATTTGTTTTCATCTCTAGCTTCTAAAATAATTTTACTATTCATAAAATATTTACAATGTGAATATTTAACTATTCTTTCTTCTAGCTTTAATTTTTATAAGACTTTACTTCTTGAAAAGAATTTTTCTTTAGTGATTGATATCTTTTCTAATTCTTAGATATGTTCTACTTTTAATTATCAGTCTTTAGTTTTATTTTAAGATAAAATTATTAAGAGGTTATTTAAAGTATTTATTTTGATATTAATTCAGATGACTAAATTATCAAAACATTAAGAATATTCATGTTTAGGAGTTAATAATTTGTGATGATACTAATATTCAGCTGCAGGATCTCTTTAGTTAAAAGTCTATTAAGAATTTTAATAATAGATTTATTGAAATCTTCTTTCCAATTTCAAGTATTCTTCTCAAATAAGAATGATATCCTTGACTTATATTTCTTCTTCAAAAATTTTAATATTTCTGACTTTAGAAATTGAGTTTATTATTATATAAGAAACTTTTTTAAAGTTTATATTATTAAATTATCTGGATGAAGTATGAATCTAAGTTCAGAATCTATCAGATATCTATCATAAAAAATTATGATCTTCTAGATTTTAATCTTTAATTTCAAACTCATCATCAGAGATTTTATTAGAGAATGTTTCTGAGTTATTATCATTATCTTCAGGTATAGCATTTCATTATTCATGAATAAATTTAATTAACACTCTCCCTTCTTTTCTATTCTAATCAAAAGTTATTATATTTTTCTTAAGATTGATTTTAGGATTGATCTTATTTAATCAGTCTATTCCTATTATAAGACTATAAATTTGAGCTTTAGTAATATCTATTTCTGCTAGAATTATAATTCTATTAATGATAATAGAGAAGTTATCAATTACTCCTAATAATTACTTTGAATATTTATTAATATTAGATATAGATATATTTAATTTTCATTGAATCTTTATTCCTAATTATTTAAGAAATTTATGACTAATAATATATTCAGATGCTTTAGTATTCATAATCAAGTCTACAAAAATCTTTCTAACTTTGACTTCATATCAAGCTGAGATTGTTTTGATCTTCTAGATGAATATTGTTTTTCATTTGAGTTTCTTCTGTAATTCTTTTCTCATTTCTTTTAACATTCAGATTCTTTGTTCAGATGATATCTTGATGAGTTAAGCAATAGTAATATTGACTTTCTAAGAGACTAAATCTTTAAGTATATTATAGATTTCTGCTTTTTTGACTAGGATTAGAAGATAAGCTTTTACTTTTTTTTATTTCTTTTTTCTAAGTTAGTCTTATCTTTTTCAGGTACTTTTGATAAGGATTGGATAACTTTATTTTTTTTTACTTTCTTTTTCTTTTTTGATAACTCTAGCTCATTTTTTTTCTTCAGCTAGATAATTATGAGTTACTAGTAATAAGAAATTAGATTATATGGATGAATTACTAGATAGATCATTGCCAGATGCTTGTAAAATAGTTATCAAATTCTGAATTTAAGTAAGAAGAGAAGTAGTATCCAGATTTTGTGAATTATTAAGTTATTAATTATTATTTCAGATATTCTGATTCTGCTAATTATTGTTATTATTACTATTATTCTGATTTTGATTATTTCAATTTTGAGAAGTATTTTGATTATTAGACTACTGATTTATAGATTAAGAGTTATTTAAACAAATTCTATTGATATGCTTTTTTTCTTTACAACTATAATAGATAATATTAAATTTGTTATTTAACTGATTTTGTTATTGATTATTATTATTATTATTCTGATTATTATACCTTCTGTCAGATTTTATATAGTTTAACCTACTAAACAGATCTTGCAAGATCTTGGCTAAAGCATTCTATTTACTAGTTGGCTAAGCTTGGATTTGGTAATAAGTTTATTTAAGTAGATTTAAATCAGCTTCTTCTATATTCTTTATAGTTTTAATAATACTTTTCATGATATCTTTAACATTTAAATTAATTCATTTTCAAATTTCTGATTTAAGAACTTTCTTGAAAATTCAAATCTTATATTTTTCTGAATAAGCTCATTCTGGATTTATTTTACTTCCTAGTTCTATAAATTGATTTATATATTCTTTTACTATTTTAGTTTATTTTAAAAATTTCATCTTATGAAATAAATAAAATTTAAGAATAAATTAATAAGAAAAATCATATTCATTATGATTCTCAGTTATCTATTCATTTAATTTAAGAGTATTACTTATAGATTGTTAGTCAAATCAGGCAATAGCTGATTCCTCTAGATATTCTCTTACTATCTTGATTTTTTTGTCATTGGTAATTTCATTAACTTTGATGACTACTTCAAAATTATATAACTACTCAATCAGATTCTAATCATTACTCTTAAATTTATAAATCAGAATAAGGATCTTTTTCATTTTTTGAATTTTCATAAATTAAGTTAATTCTTCAAGAGCTTAAATAAGATTATCTATTTTATCTGACATAATTATTTCTTTTTTAAGTTGGGACTTTTGAGATTAGATTTGTTTAATTATAACTATTAGTTCCTTAGGATCTTCTGAATTACTACTTTCATATTCTGATTCTATTGACTGATTGATTGAGAGGATTTCAAAATTATCTGTCTCTTCAAGAACAAAAAGGATATTATTAATTAAGTAAATCTGTTATTTAACTGTGATTTTAGTTTCAAATATAAAGATGTTTAATTTCTTGATAATTTCTTTTTGAAATTAATTAGGTATATAATTTTGCTAAACTATATTATCAAAGAGTTCCTGTAAGAGTCTGTTATGAGAAATCACATGATAATCTTAAGTCCAAGTAAGAAAATTTACAAATTTCCTATCTGAATTTTTATTTGCAAGAAAACAATAAGAATAATAATTGTATAATTCAATGTGAGGTAAAATTTTCAAGAATTTTCTTTATTATATTTACTAAGATATAGATCAATTGAAAGTTTAATAAAAGAGTAATATATACTTATAAACTGATTAATTAATTAGATAACAAATATTTCAAGAGTAGCTAATTCTTAAAATAATAAAATAAATAAAAATGAAAATAATAAAAATGAATTAAATAGGATCTCTGGACAAATGAGATTTACAAAGAGAGCATCAAATATTATAAACTATACTCTGAAAGATAGGTTTTATCACAAATATAGTTTATAATAAGTATTAAGAGTGAAGACTAAATTATTTATAAAGGTAAAGAGAATTACTATTATTCTAAAGATTTCCTAGTACTAATACTTATAAGTATTATATCAACATAAGGCAAAAATAAAATAAAATAAAAATATAAAAATAAAGTTATAATTATGAATATTAAACTAAGAGTTAGTATCAAAAACTAAAGTAATAAATACTTAATCAAGATAACAAATATCAAATACAACAAATACAAAACAAAAGTAATTAATATTAAATTAAAGTAATAAATATTAAATTAAGCTTTTATACATAGAAAAGCTTACAAGAATCTCCTAAATTAAATAAAATATACTTGACTTATTTTAAGTGAAGAACATCTACTATCTAAGTTTTTCAAACAAGAAAAACTTGTAAATAATCAGAATATAATCTATTATAATAGAAGAGATAAATAAAAGTAAGATATCAAGATAAAAATCAAAGAAAAATTACAAGATAAGTATAATTCAGATATTTTCAAAAGATAATTAAATTATTGCTATTTAAGTATATTTATTTCAGATCTCAGAGCAGTAATATTTATATATCTTTGAAGTTTTACAAATTTCTATCTAAACTCATTTGCTACTCTAGATTATAATTATAATCTTTGAAGTAAAGAATTAATAAACAAACAAGTAAAAATAAGAGATAAGATATATGTGATAAGTTATAAGATAATACAAATAATAAAGTAAAATAAAATGATAAGATAAATATTCTAAAAAGAAAAAAATAATAATAAAAATAAATGAAATTCATTATTGAATTATTTCTAAAGCATTTCTGAATTATTGTTAAATCATTTATACCTATTATTAATTTTAGGGCTAATTATTTATTAATAATCTTAAAGTATTATAAAAATATTGCAAGAATATTACAAAAATTTTGCTGAATTGTAATTGAATTCATAACTGATATACTAATTATATTATTTAAAATTATATATCTTTTAAAGATCAATTAATTAATTAAATTTTTCAAGTTTAAAAAATTATGAAATTAAGAAAATTTATGTTACTATAGTAATATTTAATCTCTCTAAGTAAGATCAAGCTCCAACAAGACTATTAAATTCTTTTCAAAATTTCTTTAATTTCTTTATTTTTTATATATATCAGATCATTATAAGTAATTTATTGGAAGTTATATACTTTTTTAAGTTTATATTTTTTTAATAACTGATAAATTCATTTTTCAAGAAGGAAGTATCTTCTGATCAAAGTAACCTCTTTTAATTATACTAATTCTTTTTATAGTTCTATTAGTTTTTTGAAATACTATCTAGGCATTTCTTTTAATAATTATCTAAAGTAATAATATTTAATGAATTGTGATTTATCAGATTAATTATCATGATTTTTAAATAAATCATTAAAAATTATCTGAACTCTTATCTTTCAGCTTTATTCAGATTAAAACTGATAAGTAACATTTGCTGTAATTATTGTTCTTGAAATTTTTGTATTGATTATATTCACAAATCATTTTACTCTGGTATTTTCCTGTGGATTATTTATAAAAGTTGAGATTTTTTCTACTATTGGTTCTGGTTCTTAAGATTTTTTTAAGATTATATTAGTATTAAGTTATCTTTTAGTAATAAGATCATATATTACTTTCTGATTATTATCTTTAAGTATTAATTAATCTATATGAATTTATAAAGTTTTACTAAATTTATTATTTTTTAATTATTAGTGAAAAATCAAAATATTTTGAATAAAATTGAAATTATTGAAAAGAATATTCATCTTTAAAGAGTTAAATACTAACAAGAAATTAAGCTAATTAATAAGAATATTAAAATAATTAAAAGTGATAAAAATTTAAAGAAAATATTAAAGTAAAAGTTCTATATTTA
>CAJVPS010003544.1:0-10059 GCA_910591765.1 Ambispora leptoticha
ATATAATACAAAGCTAATCTGTTATACAGATAATGCAAAATGAAGATCTAAGCTAAAAGAGATCTAAAGAAAGATAATTCAATCAAAATTATTATATATTTTCCTACTTAAAGTACAATATTCTCATTATATTCAAGAGCATGATTTTTCAAAGATATTAACCTTCTCCATGACATTTTTCAAGTTGTCAAGAGATTTTCAAGTTGCATTATAGAGAGGATTACCTAGCTATTTGACAAGATATTAAGATTTGTGATAATAAATTCTTTTATCAAGAATATTCTTAACTTCATATTCTTCTTTATTGTCTGAAGTGATGATTATTGATGATGATTGATATCTGTTATATTCATTATTTAGATTATATTTCTTTAGAAGTAATATATGAAATATCAGATGTAATTTCATATTTTGTAGTAGTTGCAATTTATAAATAACAGAAGATATTTTGGTAATGATCTCAAAGAGACCTATGAATTTTGATGTGAGTTTCTTGGTTATTCTTTGTTTATCAACTGAAGATTCTATATTGTGAGTAGAAAGAAGAACTTTATCTTCAAGATTGAATTCTTCAAATCTTCTATGTTAATTTACATATTTTGACTATCTTTTTTGAGCTTTAAATAATAAATTTTTAGCAATCTTTATTATGATATTCCAATATTTCATGAAATATTGAGAGACTGAAATATTATTTTGTTACAACAGAGTATTGATAGATGTGTAAGATATCTATTCACAATCTAATTCAAAAGGTGTATGACCTGTTAAAGTATTTTTACTATTATTATAAGCGAATTCTGCAGCTGCTAAATTTTTATTCTATTTATTTTGCTGATAGGTAGTATATATTCTAAGCATCTCTTTCAAGATTCTATTTAGTCTTTCTGTTTGCCCATCTATTTGTGGATGAAAGACTATAGATATAGCAAGTTTGATATCTAATTATTTAAAAAAAGACTTCCAAAAGTAACTTATGAATTTTGCATCTCTATCTGATATTATAATTGCAGGTAAGTCATGTAATTTAAAGATATTTTCAAAGAATATCTTAGCAATATCAGGTGCTATTACTGTTATTATAGTTGATATGAAGTGCATTCTTTTTAATAATTTGTCTATAAAGACTATTATAGCGTTATATCCAGACTTGGTAATTGAAAGTTATACTATAAAATCTATAGTAATATATTTCCATCTGTATTCTGAATAGCTAAAGATTATAATAATTCTGAAGATGATTGATTATTACTTTTATTATGTTGACAAGATTCATAACTGATAATGTATTTATGAATATTTTTATTCATTTTTGGCTAATATAGTGGCCTCCCAGAATATTGTGAACACTTTTTAAAATATAATAACATAAAAATCAATAAAAAAATATGCTTTATTATTATAAACTAATAGATTTACTAAATCATAATGTACATTATCTTAAAATTTCAAGTGATTTAAATCACTGATTAAAAAAATATATAAAAAAACCTAAAATTTAAAATTTATTGTTAAACCGAAACTTATCTCACCCAAACTGTGATGCGTTTTGTCTGATTCAAGACATATTTAATATTAATTAATACTTTGTTGGACCTCCCCCAGTTTTAATACAAGCATTAATGCGATCTGGCATACTATCTACCAATCGATAACAATACTTAGGTGATATATCACGCCAGACTTCTTGAACAAGATATTCAAGATCAATGAGATTACTTGGATTTGGTTTTCGTCGAAGAGTGTTTTTGACCTCATGCCAGAGGTTTTCGATTGGGTTTAGATCTGGACTTTGAGTGAGCCAATCTAATACTCGAACTTTGTTTTCATTAAGAAAATTTTTGGCAATTTTGGAAGCGTGTGGTCTTGCATTATCTTGTTGAAACCAAGGCCGACCACGATCCACATTTCCTGGATATGCCTCTAATATTGGCAAAATGTACCTACAAAGAATTTCAACATGAGACTTACCTGTGACAGAGCCATTAAGCGTAACGAGAGGACCAGTTCCATACCACGAAAAACAATTCCAATACATCCAACTAGAATTATATTTGATAGTACTGCTCACACATTCAATGTCCTATTCTTCATGTGATTCACGCCAGACCCGATAAGATGATTGTTGAAAGAAACAAAATGTCAATTCATTTGACCACAAAACATGACAAAAATATCAAGCTGTCCAATCTTTATGTGCGAGACACCAGGCAAGTCATTTCTCAGCATTAATGGTGGAAATGAGTGGCTTGGGACATGCAATACGGGACCATAAACCTTCTTTATGTAGTGCATGGTGAATAGTCTTTTTTGATATATTACGTTTTGTTTGAGCAGCAAGAGTAGTGGTGACTTGGACAAGATTTAAATGACGATTTTCACTAGTAACGAGAGTCTTGAGAACATATCGATCAGAAGCAGCGAGAAGTGGCGGTCATTCCATATGAATAGCTTGAGATTTAACGGTTCCTGATTCACAAAATTTACGAATAATATTATCCACAACAGACTTTCCACAGTCTACATTAGCTGCAATAGTGCGGTATGAATCATTTTTAAGATAACCATATATAATAGCGCTCTTTTGTTCAGCGGTTAAGTCTTTCTCACCATGATGTGTATCACTAATAAATTAGACGAATTAGACAAATTAGTATATTACACATTTTGTGATACTGCTGATACATAAATGAGTATCACGAATATTACGAAAATGGAATACGTCTTGAATCAAGCAAAACACATCTTGAATCAAGCAAAACGCATCTTGGTTTGGACAAAATAATACGTATTGACTTGGACAAGAATTCGGTTTAACGAAAAATTTAAAATTTTACATTTTTTTATATTTTTTTTGACTCAGTAATTTAAATCGCTTGAAATTTTATAAGAATGTATTTTATGATTTAATAAATCTATTAGCTTAGAATCATAAATCTGGTTTTTTTATTGATTTTTATGTTATTGTATTTTAAAATATGTCCACAATATTCTGGGAGGCCACTGTATGTTAAAATTACTTTTATAGAAATAAAAAATATGTAAAAAAAATTATATATATATTATTCAATAATTTTTTCTTTTGTAATAAAATGATACATGAAAATAAAAATACTGGTCATGCTCAAATAACTAAAAAAAGAGATGACAATGAAATATGTATGAAAAACTTACCATAGTTACATATCTTGAAAAATATTCAAGTCAAAGTATTTATATAACAGCTACTACTTTTAATATTGAGCCAAAATAAGTAAAAGATTGATGTAATAAAAAAAAAGAATTAATGTGAATTTTATTTCATATTAAATAAATAAATAAAGGAAGATTACCAAAATATTCTGAATTAGAAGAAAATATTTACAATTAGATAAAGAATTTGCAATATGAACAAAAATCTGCAACTTGATCTATGGTCCAAATTAAAGCAAAAATATTATCAAAAAAATCACCATATAATACTCTTTATCCTAATATTATTGAAAGCAAATTTTTAGTAAAATAGATTGATAATTTTATGACTTGATACAAATTAAGTAATCATTATCAAACTACAATAGTTCAAAAACTTTCAGAGGATTTACAATTATCATAATAAGAATTTTTAAGTTTCATTCTATATCACTGAATTTAATATAATTATTCTTTAACTCTAATAGATAATATAGATAAAACTCCTTTATTATTTAATCTTCCTAATAATATAACAATTAATAATTGTGATATAAATACTATTTTAATCTGAATATCCAGTCATAAAAAATCAAATTTTACAGTTATACTTGCTTGTTTAGCAAATGAAACAAAATTACTACCAGTTATTATTTTTAAATTAGTTAATATTTCATGATAAACTTTTTCTACAGGAATATTTATTTGTGCAAATTCTAGTGGATGAATGAATGAAAGTGAAATGTTATGATAGATAGAAAATATATGGAATTTATGATTAAGAACATCAGTAAATCCACATTCTCTTTTAGTTTTGGATTCTTTTTTAGTACATATTATGAATTCAGTAAAGCAATAGTTTTTTGAAAAAAATATAAATTTGATTATAATTCCTGGAGGATTGACTTTGAAATTGCAATCATTAGATGTTGCAATTAATAAATTCTTTAAATCAAAGATAAAATTTTTTGTATATATTAAGACTAATTTATTATATTTAAAAAAAATAATAACAATAATTTTTATTAATAGATATGACATTATTATAATGAATAGATAGCTAGTGGAGTTCAAACTTATATTAAAACAGATCATATTCAATATCCTGTATATAATCTTATTGCATGATGGATACTTGATATATAGAATAATATTAACCCTATCTTAATTTGCAAGTCTTTTAAATGTTGTGATATTTCTAATACACAAAATAGTAAAGAAGATTATTTAATTTTTGATTATAATCAATTTGGCTCATGAATAAATACATATAATAATATATATATACAAGAGGAATTTAATACTGATATTGATATTATAAGTCTTAATACTGCAAGTTCTAGTACTATCAAAAAAGATAATTCTGATAATTTAAACATTAATAAATTCATTAATTTTAATTTAACAGAAGTTGATCTGACAGAAGAAGCTAATCTTGTTAGTAAAGATGAGAATTATTATAATATAAAAGAAATTAATTATGTTAACAAATGGAATTAGTATAGTGATATTGAAATCAAAATATATGTTTCTCAGATAGTATACATGTATATAGATGTTATAATAATAATAAAGTTCTCTAATGCTAAAAATAGGAATCATTGAGATCTGAAGTATAGTTTAAAAATAATTAAATTAATTATATGATAGATAAAAATAAATCTTTATTATAATATAATAATATAATATATATAATATAAAGGCTATTTATATATCTGCATTTTAATTCTTCTTAGACTATTTGTTTATATTCCTAGAAATTATAAAAAAATTTTAAGAAGAATGGTTAAAAAAAGTAATAAAAAATCAATAATTTATTTAGATTATCTTAATATAATATTATTAATGATGAAACTGATAATTCTTGTGGAGATCTGAAAATTTTCTCTTTTATAAGTTTGGAATAATAATCATTAGTTCTTAAATAAGAATAAATTTTCTTTATAAATTATTGAGGTAAGTTTTTCTATTTTACCAGTAAACATTCAAATATTATTAAAGTTTTCTTCTAATATGATATATAAAATCTTATCAAGGCTCTTGTATAAATTCTTAATATCTTTATGATATTTAAATTTTACTATCAAAACTCTTTATAAATCAAAACTTCCTATTGATGAATTATTATATAAAATTTAATTTAAAGAATTTATCAATACAGATAAATAATTGAAGAAGTCAAGCTTTTTTTGGAATCTCCAAATTCAGTAATAATTAAGATGATATTTATTGTTTAATAAGACTATATTTTCTCCATTCTGACTGTTTACCCCTATTCCAAAATCATAAATACTCATCTAAAATCATATATCTAAGAAATAGTTCTAAAATAATCACAAAAATTATGACTGGTAATCAATTTTACTTTTAACTCTATGTCAAGTATTTTCAAAATTACTTCTTTTACAAAATAACTATATAATCATTATTATAAAGCTTGAAGTTTTTTGCTTTCAAGAGGCAACTTTATTATTTTAAATATCTTACTTTTTACTTATTCGTAAGTCTAAGAATCTTCACAAAAGTGCTGAGACTAATAAAGTTAATATGGTTAATCTGATAGTTTACCTGGATTATAACATCTTCTTACCTATAAAAAATAAAATAATAATATACATATACATACATATTCTCTAGTACCATAAGGATAATAAGTGTGATTGTAAAAAGAGTTACAAAAAATACAGGTTTGACAAGTCAGAGCCTACATATTATATAATAGTTTGCAAGGTATAGATCTAGATAATAAATTATATAATATCTGGATATTTTTCAATTTTCCAAAATCATAACTCATAAATTGTATCTGAATCTTTTTTATAAGAGGTATTGTAGCTAAGAAGTACTGTGGTCAGTAATGTATGATATTATCTGATCATTAACTAGTTCTTGGACTTTATCTATTATTATAATTTCTAAAAAGAATAGAAAAAAGATTTTATATTGATTATAGAAAGATAAATGCTATTACCTAAAAAGATGCATATTTATTATCAAGAATTAATAAAATAATGAATTTACTTGGAAATACTTACTAATTTTCATTTATAAATTTAATCTTTAAATATTGATAAATTGAAATGAAAGAAAAAGATAAATTCAAAACTGCTTTTATCTTTAGAGAAGAACTTTTTAAATTCAATATCATATTATTTGGATTATATAATACTTCAGCAATTTTTTAATGAGCTATAGATACTGTACTAGAAGAATATAATTAGAATTTTGTCAATGTGTACATTAATAATCTGAATGTATTTTCAAAAGATTTTGAAGAATACTTGGATCATCTTAACAAAGTATTTTACAGAATTTGAAATATCAATTTGAAATTCAATCTGAAAAAATGTAACTTTTACAGAAGAGAATTACTATTTCTTGAATATATAATACTAAAAAAGAAATTTCTTCTAATTCATCAACTATTCAAAAGATAAAAGATTTTCTTTAATCAAGAATTATTAAAGAACTCTAATTATTTCTTGAATTAGCTAGATACTATAAAAAATTTGTAAAAGAATTTTCTCAAATTATTATCTTTCTATTCAAACTTCTTCACAATAAAGAATTATTCATTTGAATAATAAAATAAGAAGAAGCTTTTTAATAAATTAAATAATAGCTTATAACTGTACCTATTTTAATTTATCCTAACTTTATAAAGAAATTTTATCTTTATATTAATACTTTAGATTCAGAACTTGAAACTGTTTTATCTCAGAAAAATAAAAATAAAAGAGAACAAGTAGTCACTTATACAAGTATTATCTTAAAATCAAATAAATAAAAATATAAAGTAACTGAAAAAGAAGTATTAGTAATAGTATGAGCTATTAAATAATTTCATTATTATTTACTTGAAATAGTTTTTGAAATAATTATTGATCATAATACTTTGAGTTGATTATTTAAAAATCAATCAAGTCACTCTACTAAAGTAAACTGCTAGATCATATTTCTTATAGAATATACCTTTATTATTACTTATTGATTTAGAAGAAAGAATCAAAATACTAACATCTTATTTCAGATATATTCAGAAGATTATTAAATAACTTTTCTCTTTATAATAATAATATGAATTCAATAACTTATTATAATTTACATGATATTTAATTAATAAAACTTATCCTATAAGATCAATTCTTGAATAATATAAAATTCATAATCAAGCAAAATATTTTTTATAAATTAATAGTATATTATATAAAATTAATAGAAGAAAAAACTAACTATATCTTTTTGAGTTATCAAAGAAAATAAAATGGAAGTTATTCTTATTAATTTATATTCAAGCTCTTTATTTGAATATTTTAAATATAAAAGAACTTATCAACAAATTACAAATAAATATTATTAGAATGGTATGAGAACTAATATAAAATATTATATGAAAACTTGTAAAATCTGCCAGTGAACTAATAAAAGAACTATCTAATAAGTCTTATATCCTATCAAAATTGGATAATTCTTTGACAGAATAGTTATTGATTTAATTGAATCTAGTAAAATAATAATAATTAGAAATTAATATATCATTATAATAATAGATCATCTTACAAAATGATCTAAAGCTAAAGTAATTCCAGACAAGAAAGCTACTATAATCACAAAATTTATCTTTGAAGAAATATTATATAAATATGAATAAATTTAATCAAATAATAGATTAAAATTTATTAATAAAATAGTCAAATAATTATTAATAAAATTTGAAATCAAACATAAATTTTCTTTATTTTATTATCCATTAACCAATAGTATAATAGAATATTTTAATAGAATACTATGTATAATCTTATAAAAATTAATAATAGCACATGAATAAGAATGAGATATCTTCATTTTCACTACTTTTTTTATTTATTAAACTAATAGAAATTTAATAATAAAATATAAACTATTTTTCTTAACTTATAGATAAAATATCAAATTACTAATTAAATTAAAAATTCTTATTTATTTGAAAGAAGATTCTATAGAAAAAGAAAAATTAATATAATAAATATATCATATAGTAGATTAATTATCTTAATAAATACTAAAAGCAAAATAAAATATAGAAAAATAATAACTATAATATTTTCAAATATATAATGATAAGATTCAAAATGAAATAATATTTAAAATTAGAAATAAAGTATTAATATTTAACATAAAATAATACTCAGTAATTGAAGATAAATTTCAATCTACTTGAAATAAAGATTAGTATTATATTCATAACTATACTAGATATAATTCTTATAAAGTTTATGATCAGAGAGAAAATATTTACAAGTATTCTATTAATAGAAGATAACTCAAATATATTATGATTGTCAAGATTATTTTGAATTATAAATTATTATTGAGTTACTCACATAAATTACCTTTTTAATTTTTATTCTCCCTATATTCAAAATTATCTTTTATTTTATTTTTATCTATTTTTATATTTATCTTTTCTCTAATATTTTTAATATCTTATCATTTATAATAGATTTTTAGTTTAAATTTTATATAAATATCCTCTTTATTTCTCTTTTCTTTTTCTTTATTCTTTCATATTTTTACTTTTATTTATTACTTTTTATTTTTATTATCTTTCACTTTTTCAAATTCTTTCATACTTTTATTTTTATTATTATTATCATATTTCAACTACCTACTTGAATTATATCTTAAATAATTAAATTTCTTAGAAAGATCTATCAGAAAATGCTCACTCATTAACTCTTTAAAATGATTACTTTTTTAACTTAACTAATATTACACTCTTGAATTTACTTATATAATCTGAATTTATCAAAGATATTGAAATTAATAATACTTTTCTCTTGAACTTCTAGATAACTGTTAAATCACTTGAAATACCTATTAAACTAGTTAATACAACTACTGATTTAGATTTTGACTAGTTAAATACTTTTATTATTACTTTATCAGAAGATAAATTCAAAACTAATATTAAGAAAGAAGATACTGAAGAAGAATTAGAATTTGTAAGCTTTGATAGTTCAACAATCTCTAAAAAAACCTAATTTATCTATTTCTATATCAGAAGATAGTAAACCTATCTTGAAAAAAAATTGGTCTACTTAATTTAAAGAAGCTATATTATTAATTTATAATAATTTTTTGAATAATAATAGTTAAATAATGCTTTAATATTATAAACTTGAATATATATTTTTGATTCAATTACAAAAATATTCAAGAAATATATTAGAAATCAAGAATATTGAAGATATTCTTGAAAAATACATATATAATAGATTATATAATATTATTCATAAAGTCTTTTTTATTTATAATTCTGAAGAAAAAGTATTTAATAATAAATTTGAGTTTATACTAATCAAGTTATGTCACTTGAATAAGAAAAAATTATTGAAAATTATTAATTAATTTTTACAGAAGCAAAAATTTTCTGAAGAAAAACTATATATTACTATAGTAATATAAAATTTCTTAATTCTCTAATCTTTTTTTAGTTATATAAAATCATATATTTTTATTATTTTCATTTATTTTATAAATATTCTTATTTTTATATTATATATTACTATATTTATTATTATATTTTTATTTTTAGATACTATATTTTATTTATATTCAAGATTTATATTTTTATTATTATTTGTAATATGATATTTATGTATATAATAGAATAATATAATGAAAGATCATTTTTAATTTTTGGTGAAATAGTTACACTTGAATATTAATCACAAATATCTTTTTTTATTCTTTGATATTCTTTCATGTCTTTCAATATCTTTTTACATCTTTCAATATTTTTCTATATTTTTAATATCTTTTTATATCTTTTCATGTCTTTCAATATTCTTTCACATACTCTAATATTTTTTAACATTCTTTTATATCTTTTAATATACTTTAATA
>CAJVPS010003545.1:0-10057 GCA_910591765.1 Ambispora leptoticha
AAGACTACACTGTAGCTTTATAATAATAATAATAATAATAATAATAATAATAATAATAATAATAATAATAATAATAAATAAATAAATAAATAAATAAATAAAAATAAAAAAAAATATAATTCTTAATAAAAAATATATAATTTCTATTTATTAATAAAAAATAAAGATAATAAATTTATTAATAAATATTTATACTATTTAAATAACTTTTTTATTTTTAAATATTACTTTTTTATTTTAATATTAGAGCATAAAATAAAATTATATTTTAAAAAGTTTAAATTCTATAATTTTTAAATATTACTTATTTATTTTTTTTAAATAATTCATATTTTTATTATTTTAAAAAATTATTTAAATATATTTTATTTATTTTTTATTATTTTTTTATTTTAATAATAAAAAGTAAGCTATATATTATAGTAATTTTAAATAATGAATTTTACTAAGAATTATTATAAAGTATATAAAAATTAGAAGAAAAATAATTAAACTTAAATAAAATAAAAGAAATATAAATATTAATAAAAATTTTTAAAATATATATTAATATCTATAAATATTATTATAAAGAATCTAAATTATAAAAGTATTTTAATAAAAAAATAAAGTTATCAAAGTAAAAAATAAAATAAATTAAAAGATTTATAATAATTAATAAATAAAGTTACTATTAATTAAAAAAAATATTAAATTAAAAATACAAAAAATATTAAAATCAAAAAATATCAAAGTTAAAATATCAAATCAAAATTAATATAATATTATAATAAAAATTTAATATTAATTTTATATAATTAAAGAAATAAAACTAAATAAAAGAAAGAAATTAATATTATTAAAAAAAAATTAAAAAATTATTATTATAAAGTTAACTTTATTATAATAAACTTTATTATATCTAATATTTTATTATAATAAAGATTTTTTAAAATTTACTTTTAATTATATAAAATTTACTTTAGTTAATTAAATTTTAATATAAAAATCTTTATTAATTATATTCAAAGATTTTTATTGAAATAATATTAATAAATTTATCTTATTAAACTGAAGTTTTCAATTTAATTAAATTATTTAAAGATCTTTTTTTGTTAATCAAAAAAAAATTTTTTTGACTAATAAAAATATAATATTATAAATATATATAATACTTTTATAATATTTACTAATATATATAAATAATTAATAGCTTTCTTAAATAATAGCTTATTTAATAAGATTTCTAAAAATATATTTTATATTTTTTTTAATATTTAATACTTTAAATATTAGTAATTTCTCTTTATTTTCTTTTTTATTTTTAATATTATTGAAATATATAATAAAGTATTTTATATTAACTAATAGATTTTATAATTTATTATCTTGAAATATATATAAATTAACTCTAATTTTACTTGAATTTTGATTTATAAATAAAAATAATATTATTATTTTTTAATATAATAAGTATCTAACTTTAACTTATTAATCTTTATTATAATAATAGTTATGAGTTTTTTATTATTTATAAGTTTAATTATAACAAAATTAATCTTTTATATTTTGATTTTATTTTTTTATATAAAGTTTTTATCAATAATATTCTACTATTTAATAATATTCAAATTAGTTTAACTAAATTTAAATAATCTTTTATAATTATCTTTTAGATATATAAATTTTATTCTCTTATTTTACTAGAATATTTCTTCTTGAAAATCTTTTATATTTATAATTTTAATTTTTAATTTAGAATAATAGTTTTTTGCAAAATAATTAGACTTTTTATAATTATAATATGTATTTTTGAATTTATTATTCTTCTGATTATTCTTTTTATATAGCTCTTACTTATCTAATTTTATTAATATAGAATTATTATTTTAATAATTCTAATATCTTTTTAATTACTTATATATAATAATTATTATTATATTTGTTTTGAATTTTTAATAATTTGTTTTATTTATATATACAGTGGCAATCAAAAATAATGCAACGCTTAAATTTTTTACTAATTATAATTAGTAAAAAATTTAAGCGTTGCATTATTTTTGATTGCCACTGTAGTAGTATTATAGTAAATAGCAAATTTTTAAATATTTTCTAAATTTTTTAGTACTTGATAATTGATTTTTATTTTATAATAAATTTAAGATCTTTTATAAAATATATAACTTGATTTATATTATTTATATTTATAATTTATTTAATTATATTTTTAAATTTAATATTATAATCTTATATAAATTTAGTTTAATAAAAAAGATATAATAAATAATAAAGATATTATTAATAAAATAATAATTAAAATATATTTTTAAGAGTAATTACAAAAGTAATTTATTATTTATATGATATATTACTATTATCATAATAGTCTAAGAATTCTTAATTTCTTAATCTTTCTGTGATTATGCAAAATTACATTTTCTTATAATTTTCATTTATTTCATAATTATCACTATTTTTACGTTATATAATTATTTCTTATTACTATATTTATTATTATACTTCTATATTTAGATATTATATTTTATTTATATTTGAGATCTATATTTTTATATTACTTATAATATGATACTTATACATATAATAGAGTAGTATAGTGGAAGATTATTTTTAATTTTAGTGAAATAATTACATGTCATTTACAGATAACTTTCCATAATTTCTCATGATTTCTGATAATTTTTCATGACTTCTCATAACTTTTGATAACTTTTTATATCTTTTTACATACTCTAATAACTTTTCATATCTTTTAATGGCTTTTGATATCTTTTGATATATATGTTTTTAAAATTTATACTATAATACTTTAAATTATAACATATATATTAGATAGTATTAGCTAGTAATATAATAATAATTTTATATTCAAAAAAGTATAAAAAAATCTGCTATCCCAGCTAGAATAAATAGTTTTGTTAAGATTTATTTAAAAAATAATAAATTATATTAGTACTCTTTCATAGTTTTGTTTGAATTATTTAAAAAATATAATTTGATTATACTAGTATCCTATCTTGTACTTGGTTTTATTTCTTTGATCATATAAAGTTGATTTTGGATTTTTGATTTTGAATTATAACATTATTTTGATTTTAATTTTGAGAATAGATAATCTCTACTATAAATAAGTTATATTCTTAATATTCTTTTTATTTTATTTAAGAGTAGAAGACCTCTACTATAAATAAGCCATACTTCTTATTAGTTATTTAGGTTTAATATTTTAGTTTTCTTTATTCTTTTTCCTTTAGTAATAGTCTTCTTTAATTAATAGTGATTTTACTATTTAATTAATTTTAAGTCTCAAATTATATTGATCATTAGTAGCTTTACTAATCAATCTTTATAATTTCTTTGATTTATATTTTACTTCTTTTATTTAATCATTCTTTATTGAGACAATATTCATAGATATTGATACAAGTCTTAGAATCTTTGTCATTATTGAAAGTTATAGTTTAATTCCTCTTTTATTATTCTTTAATTATTTTAGTCTCTTCCAATCCAATATTATTAAGATAAATTCAAGTAATAACCCACTTATTAATTCACTGTAACATATTCTTTGATATCTTCTCTGTAGAGTAAAACTCCCAGAGATTCCTATTTTATTTTTTATTTATTGCCTTTGTGAATAAAGATTTCACAGATCTCTTATTTTAATTACTCTTTATAAATTTCTTTATATTTTATATATCTTTTTCTTATTACAATAATTAATATATAATTATATTTTGAGTTTTCATGACTAATTATTATTCTTTTGTTGGACTATCTGTTAATTATCACCTTGATATATACCAGAACTCTAATTATACTCTTAGAATACCTCTTCAATACTTTTGTCCTTATTGTCATCCTCTTCAACAAGAATTTTCTCTTTAATTTTGAATATTTCATTTAATTCTTGAGAATATTAATATAGTATCATTAAATCAAATTATCTGTTTATTATTTCAAAAGATTACCTAACTCAACTTTAATAAAGTATATCACATATGACTAAGACAAAGAGTCATACAATTATTAAATATACTTTTATTTGATCAAGTTAATACTAAAGAAGAATAACTTAAATTAATTGAATACTTATTCTAATAATTCATATAACAAGATTTTACTTTATAATCACAATCAAGTACCTTTTCTAATACTAGTAATATTAATGGATATTATTCCAAAATCAAAAACTCAGAAGAATCATCAATATCACCTTTACAAACAGTATTAATTAGTAAATCAGAAGAAAATAATAATCTATACTCAATCTTAACTGAAAATAATTCTGAAATAGAAGAAGAATCAGATCAAAATATAATGATAAAAAATAATAATCAAGATTTAGATAGACTTATTATAGCTCTTGAAGCTTTAATCCAAAGAATAGCTAAGCAAAACAACTGATCAACTAAGAAAATTATAATTCCTATTAGAAAATACTGAGGAAATGAACAGAACCCAACTGAATAGCTTAAAGAATTCAATATTGCTATCCAAGCAAATAGAATTATCATTATCAGGAAAATACAACTTGTGAGAGGATATCTAGAAGATACTATTGCCTTGTGATATGATAAAAGGAATCAAGATAATACTACTAATCTAATAGCATGAAATATTAACAATGATCAATATTACAACTTCTGTTAATAATTTGTCATATACTTTAGAACCAGGAAAAGAATTAATCAATGGCAAGATGAAATTAAAATTCTATAACAGATCAGTATGATGAAAGAATACACAGACAAATTTATTAATTTACTTCATAAAGTAGATCCAGATAATAAATATCCAGAAGAATATAAGATCTGACTTTACAGAAGAGATCTCAAACTGGAAATCCAAAAATAAATACAGATCTCTACTAATAGAACTTTTCTAAACATGGTTCAAGTTGCAAAAAATGTAGAGAAAGCTAATGCAGATATGTCAACCTGTGGATATCACCAATCCCAAGCTCAGAATAATTCAATATTAAATACTATTTTGGTAGTTTTACAAGATCTCAACTAACAAATAGAAAGTATTAAAACCAATAAAAAATCAAATTATAACAGAAATAACTCAGATTATTAGTCTAATAACCAAAATCCTAAACCAGTTTCAATTTGCTATAATTGTGATGAGCCAGGTCACATTCATTCTAACTATTTTCAATTATAATTATACAGAAATAATCAAACTAACTTTGGAAATAATCATCCAAGACCAAATGAAAATAATTAACAACAAAATAATATATTATTAAAATAGGCAAATACTAATAATAATCAAAATACTAGTAATAGTCAAAATATATTATTAGCTCAAATTCAAGCTCTCACTAATAATATTCAGATATTAATTACCAAACCTGATAATATAAATTCATTACTTGGTATATATAAATACTTAGCTACTGAAAGAAAGACTAGAAATTCAAGAACTACTTCTTATAAAATCAGATTTATATATTGATCTCATAAAGAAGTGATTGATGAAAATGAAAAACTAAATGATAATAAAGAAGATAAATAAGAGAAAACTTCTAAAATTATTCTTGATCAAGATATGAATAATGCTAGATCATCCAAGATAATTGAAGAAGAACTTACCAAAAAGATTATTCGCAAAAAGAAAAACAAAATTGCATTATCTATACTTGCTACCATAACTGAACCCTATAACATTCTAGAAGATTTGGTCTAATAAAAATAAATATTACTATTACTTAACTTATTCAGACATCATCATCTCAAGAAACTCAGTTATCAAAAGAAATATACTGAGCTATTACACTTAAATTCAAGAAAAAAAGAAGAGTATTACTTGGATAAAAACTCAAAATCATATCTATCTGGTGTGAAGCAAAAGTTAGAAAGAATATTATTGATTTAATTATTGATACTGATATCTCTGAATATGTTGCTACTCATAATTTTATCAAAGATCTAGAATTGAAAATTCAATAAAGTTCAAATATCTCTATATCTAATATAAATAAAGTATCTAAATAGTCTCTTGAAGCTATTAATAATCTACTATTGAATATTAATGAAATCATAATTTCTACTGAAATAGATATCACTGAAGTGAAAACTTATTCAGTTATTATTGGAATAGACTTTTTAAACAAGATCAAAGCAAACATTAACATCAGAAAAAGATTATTAACCTTTGAATATAATGACCAGAAAAGAAAAGTACTAATTAAATTTATCCATAATGATAGAGGAGAATCAATTTTTGATGAAACAAGTTCTGAAGAAGATGAATCTGAAGAAGATTCTGAAAATGAATTTGAAAAACAGTACTTGAAAAAGAAAATATTTCTCATATAACAACATGATGATTAGAATATTGTGATGTCTAGATAATATAAAGATACAGATAATGATAGTGTTGAAATTATTACAAGTGAAGTCTGGATCTTTGTTGAAACTTCTAACTGAAACTTGAGAGATATCAACTTTGAAAATATCTCTTCTCAAATTATCTGAAGTATCAAAAAAAGTTATGAAGTACAAGCCTATCAAGAAGAAATCAGAATCAGATAGAAGAAATATATCTGGAAAGATTACAATTAGCTAAATGAAAAATTTTTGCAAGATTGTAATTAGAATAACTAATAGTTATTTGACTAAAGAGAATCTAATAGTAAATGTTGATATTATAAAAATCTTTTCATCTCCAATCACAAATGTAATTAATGTTATAGTAAACTCACTAATTAAATTACTATCAAGCTTCATAAATCCTTCTGTGCTAAATTGAAATCAACTCAAGACTGGACTGATAAAGTTGAACAAGAACTCTTTATTACTAAAAGAGTAAAAAGAAATTTTAAATCATATTAACTTGTTTCATAATAAATTCATTTCAATTCTCAGATTGAAAGATATAAAGAATACAAAAAATATATTAACCAGTATTATGCTAAAACATATTTTAAAATGAAAGGAGAAAAAATAACTGCTTGTGATAATTGTATTAGAGAAAAATAACTAAATCTTTCTGCTTGCTCATAATATGAAAAATGAAATAAACCCAGAGAAATGTATATTACTAGAAGTTATAAGAAAAAGTATTTTTATATATATGAATATCAATATATCTATTGGTTTAATCATGAAGGATGGAGAAAGAATACTAGAATTAATAACTCAGAGAATGAGAAATATTATTAGAAGTATATGAAGAATATGATGAAATTGACAAAGCAATTTTATCTCACTTTATGTATGAAAATGATTTTGTTTATGAAATTATATATGAGAGTTCTGTAGAAGTCTCTACAGCAAAAATATTCTAATATATTTATCAATAACTTAGTTCTAATTAAAAACAATAGCTTGCTTACTTAGATTATATTAATGTGAAACTTTATTAAAAATATCTAATTTCTTGTAATAATAATAAATATAATAATTATGTATAATCTGAACCTTCAACTAAAATTAATAAAGAAAAATATTCTATAACTTTGAAATTAATTTCATAAGAATCAGTAAATGATGAGATTATTAAAGAAATTAGCTTTGTTCCTATTTTAACTCAATCTTTTCAATTCAAATTAACTAAAATTCAAGAAAAATTTAATATCATTTATTAAATACTTAATGAACTTATCTAATAATTTAATGAATATTTGAAGAAATCTCTAACTATATAAAATAATAGATATTATGCAATCAAAGTTTATAATAATCAAGATAAAGGAAAATTACTAGAAAAAGTATATTTTACTAATGTTAGATATGATATTTATTATATTGAATAAGAAATAATTAGAATCCTATCATATCAAGTTATATTAGTAGATATTTATATTACTATAGAAATATTTAAAGGAGTTATATGTCAAGTAATATCCTGCTTCTCACTGGCTAAACAAGGAATTAATATTAAAGATGGAACTATTGATTCTGACTATACTAGAAATATTAGCATTATAATTCAAAATGATTCAGAAGATAATTATATTATTGAATCAGATCAGAAAATTACTTAATTAGTATTCTTATAACTTACTCCTGTTGAATAACTTATACTAATTTTCACTAGAGAAGAACTAGGACAATCTAGTCAAGAGATAGCTGGATTTGAATTCATTAACTATCAAGAAGTCTATACTTATTTCATGAAATAAGAATGAGAAAAAAAAGTAGTTAAAAAATAAAAATTAATAACTGAACAAGAATATCTTCTTACCTAACTGCTAGAAGATAATACTGATATTTTTGCAACTGAATTATATTAACTTGGCTGAAATAATATAATTCAATATGAAATTTATACTATAAATGAATTATTTATTAAATAATATTCTTATAGAATAACTCTTTCAGATCAACAATTTATATTAGAAAAAATTCAAAAAATATTAGAAGTAAATATAATTTGATTATTAACTAGCCTTTGAACTTTACCTATTATCATAATTGCAAAAAAAAAGATAAAAAGAAATTTTGTGTTAATTATCAAAAATTAAATATTATCACCCAAAAAGATGCATACCCATTATCAAAAATTGATAAAATGATAGATTTTCTTGAAAATACTTATTGATTTTTATCTATGGACTTGATCTCTGAATACTGACAAATTGAAATTAAAGAAGAAGACAAATCAAAAACTACTTTCATTTCCAGAAAAGAACTTTTTGAATTTAATATTATGCTTTTGGATTATACAATATTCTAGTAACTTTTCAATAAGCTATAGATATTATGTTAGGAGACTATAATTATAATTTTGTCAATGTGTACATTGATAATCTAAATGTATTCTCCAAAGATTTTGAAAAACATCTAAATCATCTTAACAAGGTATTTTATAGAATTCAAAATATCAATTTGAAACTTAATATAGAAAAATGTAACTTTTACCAAAGAGAATTATCTTTTCTTGGGTATATGATAACTGAAGAAGAAATTTCTTTTGATTCATTAATGATTCAGAAGATAAAAGATTTTTCCTAATCAAGAACTATTAAAGAACTTAGATCTTTTCTTGGATTAGCTAGATACTACAGAAAATTTATAAAAGAATTTTCTCAAATCACTACATTACTATTCAAATTACTTTATAATAAAGAATTATTTATTTGAACTATATAATAAGAAAAAGCCTTTCAAAAAATCAAACAACATCTTACAATCATGCCTATTTTAATTTATTCTGATTTTATCAAGAAATTCTATCTTTATACTAATGCCTCAGATTCAGAACTTAAAGCTGTCCTATCTCAAAAAGATAAAGAAGAAAAAGAATAAGTAGTTACTTATACAAGTATTACTTTGAAATCAAATGAACAAAAATATGAAGTAACTAAAAAAAAAGTACTAGCAGTAATATAAACTGTTAGATAATTTCATTATTACCTACTTGAAATAGATTTTAAAATAATTATTGATTATAATATCTTGAGATGGTTATTCAAAAGTCATTCTGCTAGAGTAAACTAATGAATTATATTTCTTATAGAATATATCTTTATTATTACTTATCAATCTGGAAGAAAAATTAAAATACTAATGCTTTATTCTAGATATATTCAGAAGATTATTAGATAACTTTTCTTTTATAATTATAGCATGAATTTAATAACATACTATAATTTACAATAATATTTAGATAATAAAACTTATCCTGTAGGATCAATTTTTGAATAATAACAAAGAATATATAATCAAGCAAAATATTTTTTACAAATTAATAGTATACTATACAAAATTAACAGAAGAAAAGAACTAACTACATCTCTTAGAGTTATCAAAGAAAATAAAATAGAAGCTATTCTCATTAATTTACATTTAAGCTCTTTATCTGAACATTTTGAATATGAAGAAACTTATTAACAAATCACAAATAAATATTAATAAAATGGTATAGAAACTGATATTAAAAATTATATGAAAACTTGTAAAATCTGCCAGCAAATTGATAAGAAAACTACCAAATAATCTTTATATCCTATCAAAATTAGACAATCTTTTGATAGAATAGTTATTGATTTAATTAGACCTAGTAAAATAATAATAACTAGAAAGGCTTTTTCTTATTATATAGTTCA